>JAAGKR010007379.1:7315-29332 GCA_011419295.1 Clarias macrocephalus | reverse complement strand
AAAACACACACTCACACACACACACACACACACACACACACACACACACACACACACACACACACACACACACACACACACACACACACACACACACTCTTCATGTAAACACAAATTCAGACTTTTAGCATTTTTTAACCACAATTTGTTAAAGTGCTGTGCATTAGTATTCACCCCCTCTAAACTTTCACACATTTATTTGAAATAAAGTTAATTGAATAAGTTCAACTCTGTGTAGAACCTCGCGAAGCCGCAGTGTGTTTATCAGCGCTGGACAACCAATGGTTTTGCTTTTATTGCTGAAGGGCATCCAAATGTTACCTTGTTTTCGAGTTTGGCTCATTTGTTTGTTGTGCGGAGGTGTGTGTGTGTGTGTGTGTGTGTGTGTGTGTGTGTGTGTGTGTGTGTGTGTGTGTGTGTGTGTGTGTGTGTGTGTGTGTGTTTGCTTTAGTATCTCTCTCTCTCTCTCTCTGACCTGAGAAATGTCTCCCCACTGTGAAAAGAATCAGATCAATCATGAACAGAAGGTAAACAAGGTTATAAATACGTTATATATATATATATTCACTCACTGTTGTACTTTATTACGTACAGTACTTCACATACCGGTACTTTACTTAAGTAGCTTTTATCTGTGGATAGTTTGACTTTTACTCCACGACAGCCTACAGCAAATATCTGTACTTTCTACTTAACTGCATCTCTGAATGACGTTGTGTTACGTAACCACAGGGGTGTGGAGCATCTGAAGCGGGAACATTGCCTCATGATTTGCCTCCCCTTTGTGAAACCCTTAACCATATAGCAGGTGGTTGAAATCAGAAGCAGAGACGCAGAAGCAGAGACGGTTACACCAGACACAGACTCTTGCACTAGTCCACCGCCAGCCAGTACACGCTCAGTTCTTCTGATATTTAAGTAACTTTTATGCTTTTGTTGAGGAAGACGGGACCGAAAGTTTTCTTTAAGGGACAGGGAAGCTGAGGACAGGGACATTTATACTGTAGGTACAACATGCAGAAGTCCAACTGAAGACTCTGAGAGGAAACATGTCGAGGATGAGGAGTACTGTGGAAGTCCTGCATGAAGCAGGTGAAGAGTTTGAGACACAGAACAAGTCAGAACACCATCACCCCCCCCCATCGCCCCTCCCCCCACCAACCACACACACACACACACACACACACACACACACACACACACACACACACACTACTTCAGCATTGCACTGTTTTTGTAGTCTAAGTTGAAAATTGTGTTCAGTATTATATGTTTGATTATGAGTGTGTGTGTGTGGGGGGGGGGGGGGATGTAAACAGATCCAATTCCACAATAATGCAACTGTAAACATACTGAAAAGTTTAAACATTAATCACAAACATAACACACACACACACACACACACACACACACACACACACACACACACAGTGGGTATTATTACACATTTTATTGAACTTGGCAAGCTTAGTTTGGAATTTAGGATCTGAGCCAGTGCTACTGGTACCATAAACACACACACACACACACACACACACACACACACACACACACACACACACACACACACACACAGTGGGTATTATTACACATTTTATTGAACTTGGCAAGCTTAGTTTGGAATTTAGGATCTGAGCCAGTGCTACTGGTACCATAAACACACACACACACACACACACACACACACACACACACACACACACACACACACACACACACACAGTGGGTATTATTACACATTTTATTGAACTTGGCAAGCTTAGTTTGGAATTTAGGATCTGAGCCAGTGCTACTGGTACCATAAACACACACACACACACACACACACACACACACACACACACACACACACACACACACACACACATAATATTTTGTTTTTAGTTGTCATGTGACTCAATTTTGTCTCATTTTACATCAAAGCTGAAACTGACAACGTCTCAGGAAAACTTTCTGGAATGTAAAATGATGTCATAGTGATTTATGATGACGTCACAGTCTGGGTGTACAGTGCGTGTTGTGTCTGTGTCTGGCTTTATGTTTCTCCTTCACTCGCTTCTTTATTTTTTTATATTTCTTTATTTTTCTTTATTTTTCTCCACTACTCTCTCTCTCTCTCTCTCTCTCTCACACACACACACACACACACACACACACACACACACACACACACACACACCTGTCTCTCTGAATCTTGAGCTACTGATACTTTACAAATGAACTGCAATGAACATGTCAGAGCCGTCATTAGCATTGCTTCCTGTGGCTAACCACACACACACACACACACACACACACACACACACACACACACACACACACACACACACACACACACACACACACACACACACACACACTTTTCCTTTTCTCTGTAATCCCATTTCCTTGCTTCCTCTCTCTCTCTCTCTCTCTCAGTGATTCTCCTCGCGTTCTGCTTCCACTCGTCTCTTTTCTGATCATTTTCTCTTTCTGTATTTTTCTTCTCCACGTCTATTTCTTTTCTTCACTTTTTTCCTCTCAGTTTGGATTTCTCTCTTTTATTCTCTCCTTCTACATCACTTCATCCCTTTTCAGCCTCTTTATTCAGGTTACCTCTTTCTTTCCGTTTCCTGTCTCTCATTCTGTCCATCTCAGTTTTTCCACGACACTTTCTGTCTTTAAGTCCGCTGTTGCTCCCCCCCTCCCCCCCTCTCTCCCCCCCTCCCCCCTCCCCCTCCTCTCTCTCTGATCTATAATTAATGGAGGTCTTTAGCGCAGGACTATATTTAGAGTGTGAGCTGCAGTGGGAAAGAAGTGAGAGAATCGATGGAGGAGAGGAAAGGTTGGATGGAGCAGAGAGAGAAATCGCGGTTCATAGTGAGTGTGTGTGATGCAGCGCTGCGTGATATGATGTCACGGGTGACCCCTGACCCTCGACCCTGCAGCCACACTGGATTGGACTGGACCGGACTGCTGACTCAAAGACCTCTCTGAGACCAGCCGCCGGTCGCTATGGTAACCCCAAGAGTTAGCAACACCACAGCCGGGATAACATCAGACCCTAATTGGACACATTATATCTCCCTTCCTTCTTTCCTTCTTTCCTTCTTTCCTTCTTACTTTCCTGAGACAGGTGTGATATAAAAGGGAGAGGGGAGAGGAGTAAAAAAGAGGTGAGGAGTGAGAGAAGGAGAGGAAGTGCAGCAGGAGTGAAAGACAGAAAGGGGAATAAGTGAGGGGAGAGAAAGAAGAAGAGAACGAGTCTGAGAATGAAGGCAGGGAGGAGGGAAATAAAAAGAAGGAAAAAGACAAAAGAGGAAGAGGAGGAGTTTCAGGGAAGAAAATGGTAAGGAAGAGCAATAAAAGAATGAATAAGTAGTGAAGGAGCAAAAAGAGAATGCAAAGGAGAAAGAGGAGGAAAGAAAGAGAAGAAGGAGGAAATGGACACGTAGGAGCAGTAAGAAGAGATAGAGGGAAACAGGGGAGGAGTAACAGGAGGAAGAGCAGTAAAGGGAGGTGGGAGAAGAGGAAGAGGAGCAAACAAGAAGGAGGAAGAAAAGGAAAATAAAGAAGAGGAGAAATGGAAGCAACAGGAGGAGGAGAGAGGGAAACAAATAAGAGAAAAAAGCTGGATAGGGAGAATGAGGAGGAAAAAGAAGAGGAAGAATAAGAAAAGAGGAGGAAGAGGGGGAGGAGTGTGAAGAGGAGAATGAGGAAGAAGAGGATGAGGAAGTAATATCTGGACATTTTATCCTGCAGTAGACTGTACAGTAGAGTGGAGCTCCTCTACGTTACACTGAAACTCTCATTCTTCCTCTTTTCCCCAAAACTCGGTGTGGGTTTAATCCTCGGCTCCAGCGTGAGCAAAACAAAAACACTCGCTGAACACTCGCCAGAACGTTCCACTGGGGTCTCTGCTGCGCTGTGATTGGCTGCGGCCCAAAGTTCCGTCACTGTTCCACTGAAAATCCTAGAACACCACTTAACCCCCCCCACACACACACACACGTTCAGCTCTCTCACTGATCGCATTTCTGGAACTTTCTCATTACTCTAAAAATGTCTCGTTCTTACTCTCTCTTACGTCCTGCAGCCTCTTCATCTGCTCCACTGGAAGGGTCTTGTGTTGTTCTAGAGGGATCTCATGAGGTTCTAGATCAGTAACACATGATCACTAATGACATCGTCGACATCCATAGACATCATCACTAATGACATAATCACTACTGACATTGCTGCTACTGACATCATCACTACTGATATCATCACTACTGACATCATTACTATTGACATCATCAGTAATAACAGCGTACCTAATGACATCATCACTAATGACATCATCACTAATGACATCATCACTACTGACATCATCACACACATTCATAACAACACACACACACACACACACACACACACACACACACACACACACACACACACACACATTTGTAACAACACACACATAACTGATAGATCATATGAAATCAGAGAAAGCTGAAGTGTAATTAAGTGGGTGGAGTTAAGATTGTATTGATATAATACAGTTACACAGGTTTAGGTCCATAACTTTCTTTACCAGAAGACAATATTTAACATGTAGGTTATTGTGTGTGTGTGTGTGTGTGTGTGTGTGTGTGTGTGTGTGTGTGTGTGTGTGTGTGTGTGTGTGTCATTCTGTATAAACCAAACTACATCATCGAACGTCATCTGTATTTTATCCTGCTAACTTGGGTAGTTTATAAATTTTATAACTACATTCACCACAGAGATGCTAACAAACTGCACACGCACAACACACACACACACACACACACACACACACACACACACACACACACACACACACACACACACACACACACACACACACACACACACACACACACACACAAGGAACGCTTTGAAATGTCATGATATTTATATTCCCAGTGTTTGATCTCTTTGGAGGAGGTTCAATGCACCATTCTCATGCAAGTACAAGAGCTCTGATCATCACACACACACACACACACACACACACACACACACACACACACACACACACACTGATTCATACATGCACAAAGGTGTTTCAAAGGGAAAACAGAAAGTGGATATAAAATAAAAAAGAGAGGTGGAGAGACGAAATCAAACAAACACACACACACACACACACACACACACACACACACACACACACACACACACACACACACACAAAGTGAAAGCAATAATAAAGATAAGTGACACAGAGAGGTTGTGATTAACAGAGGATGAAGGACGAGAGAAAGGTGGAATCGGTTCAGTGTAAAAGAGGAGCGAATTAAAGAAATACAAATAATCTGTTACATTTAATTCACTCGTTTTCATTTCATTGTGACATTTAGTGTGACATTTCAGCTCATCTACCACTCCTCAGTATATCACTGTGTGTGTGTGTGTGTGTGTGTGTGTGTGTGTGTGTGTGTGTGTGTGTGTGTGTGTGTGTGTTCTTAATTGAAGCTGGTATTACATTATTAATATCACTTTATTACTGTCTGATACTGGGATTAATTGCTCTCTGGCACAGATGACATCATCACTTCTGACATCATCACTTCTGACATCATCACTTCTGACATCATCACTTCTGACATCATCACTTCTGACATCATCAACACTGACACCCAAATTCATACCCCGAGGTGAGCTGGTATGTCTAGTGTGAGGAAGAGGAGGAGTTATTTCACCAAGGAACCAAAGGTATTAGACAAAAGGAAAGTTTGAAATGAACAAAAAAGAGAATAATATTAAATATAAAAATGATAGATGTCTTTTCTTACAACTCATTTTTTAAATAAAAAATAGTATATATATATATATTGATATTCTCATTTCATTTATTTTTCATATTTTCATATTTTGCTTTGAATTCTATGTTTGATTTATACCGTATCCATTTTTCTTTTTATATCTATATTTATTTAATTTTATTCTATTTTATGCTAATTTTTCACTTTTTAGGGGAGAACATGTTTCTTTACTGTGCATCAGACAATAGAACTTGAAACTGGAGAGACATTCATGCGTGTGTGATACAAAGTATGAGCCTTGATGGAGATGACACATAGTTCGATTTAGGGTGGTGTTATGGGCATGGAGTGTTTATTCCTGTGAGAGAAAGACCTAAAAAACAGGGGACAATCATTATACACTGCCTGGCCAAAAAAGTTGCCTTTTCAAAAGGTTTGAATTATTGGGCTGCATCAAGCAAAGAAAACAACTAAGGAGATTTGAAATGACTGGAACTGAGTCAGGAACCCTGGAGGCTTATTGCTGAACCAACACTGTGGAGGAAATTCAGTCAGAAATAAAACATTAAAAAAAGCTTAAATGGAGATCACTTGAAGTAACATGGTGAAAAATCAAAAGGAGAAACCTGAGCTATGTTTAATAGTGAAAGTAAGAGCATTTTCACATACTCTCTCTCTCTCTCACACACACACACACACACACACACACACACACACACACACACACACACACACACACACACACACACACACACACACACACGTGATGAGAACTCGCAGGATTGGGACTAAACAGCTGTGTGTCTGAATGTACTGAATCACCAGGTTATCACATCTCTGGAGTTTTTCTTCTCCCCCGATGGCACGTGTCATATTCTGGGAGCACGAGGAATCATTTGCACACACTAACTGGCCACCACAGTGTAATTAAAGCTAAAGGTGACTGAATGAAATCTTAGAGTGGAGCGGCTGTTTATTTTGTGTGTGTGCATGTTTTGTTGTTTTAGTATTACACTTGCTATGTTCCTGAAAAAAGAAGAAAAGCCTGACCTTTGACCCCCATGTGCTGTGCTACTACAGGCAAATATCAAACCTGCCCTTCATGTCCAAGATCCAAGAACAGAAAAGCTTATACCTACAGTACTGTGCAAAAGTCTTAAGGTTTTGTTTTGTTTTTTACAAACTTTGTTATACATGTTTATTTTATAACTACATTATTAAGTCAGTACAAAAAAAATCAGATTTCCAAACATTAGTATTCCAGCAAAAAAAAAGAAAGAAAGAAAACTTTTACAGGAAGATATCTGTAGGCGAGAAAAGAAAGCAGCGTATTATGTAAAAAAGCACTTTTCAGACAAAAAAAGAAAGAAAGAAAACTTCTGGGTTTTGCTGCATGAAAAAATAAGCAGGTGCGACAAAGTCTTCAGAAGCTCTGTGGCTGGTTTAAAAGGGTGTTCAGTAAAACTAAGCAGCTTATTTTCTTATAAAACTGCACATATTGTACCTGAGTCTATACTTTCAGTCAAGGCTCGTCACACCAGTTATTGACTTTGGTTTATTATTTACTGTTTATTGTTTATTGTTTTTTTTAATGTAAAAAGCTTTTATGTAAAAAGACACCCTAGCTCAACAGCAGTTATTTACATGTGCCTAAGACTTTTGCACTACACTGTATATAGGAATAGCATTCATGAAATGTATCAGTCAGGATTTAGGCCTCATCCTAGCGCAGAGACAGTGCTGGTTAAAGTGGTAAATGTCCTACTGGCCCCTGATCACTTGTGTCTCTTTGCTTGTGTTACTCGACCTCAGTGCATTTTTGACACCACTGATCATAGTATCTCCTCGATTGATTAAAAAATGTTGTACAATTAAAGAGAACTGCCCTCTCCTGGCTCAGCTATTATTTGACTCATCGTTATCAGCTTGTAGATGTAATCTACAGGGACAGTGGTGGCTCAGAGGGCTACTGATCAGAAGATTGGTGGTTCGATTCCCAGCTCAGCCAGGTTGCCATTATTGGGCCCTTGAGCAAGGCCCTTAACCCTATATGCTCCAGGGGCGCTGTATCATTGCTGACCCTGTGCTCTGACCCCAGTTACACTGGGATATGCGAAGAAGGAATTTCATTGTGCTGTAATGTATATGTGACAAATAAAGGCTTTACTAAATGGTTTCTATTGTACACATATTAAAGTGTCGTTTGGTATTCCACAGGGTTCGGTTTTAAGCCCTTTATAATTTCACTTAAATTCTTTACAAGATTCCTCTGGGCATGGCATTAGTTTCCACTGTTATGCTAATGACATATAGTTACAGTATATGGCTCAGAAACTCCAGATGAGGAAAGCCAGCTTAATAAAGTTGAGCAATGAGCATACACACTAGATGATAATTAACTTATTTCTGCTTACTTCTAGCTGCATGTGATACTGGTACTAATACCACATGCAACTAGAAGTAAGCTTTCTGATCGCACAGTAATTCTGGATGGTCTTTCTGTTTTATCCAAGAAGAACAAGAAGCTACAAGCACATCACTTATCCACACTTCATTGGCTCACAGTAAAATTTCACATTGATTTTAAAATATTACTTTTGACATATTATATGGTCTCGCGCCGTAGTATCTGAGTGAACTGCTAGTATCTTACGATCCGCCACGCCTACTTCGATCAAAGGATGCAGGCTGCTTGTCAGTATAGCAGGGGCGGAGTTTTTTCTTACAAAGCCCCAAAGTAATGGAATAGCCATTCAATTAATGTTCGGGACTCACAGACACAGTCTCAGTGTTTAAGTCTAGGCTAAAAACCTATTTATTTAGCGCAGCATTTTTGTAAATATATTTGCCTTACACTGTAAACCCGAATAAGTTGGCAAAACTCAAAAAATTTTTAGGTAATCAGTTACATCAAATTTTTAAGTAATGATGTTTCCAATTCTAAGTAAACAGAACTATAAATTTTGATTTTTTTTTAATTTGTTGCAAATCAAATAAATTTTTGTTGCTGTTGCCACAGCAGACAATCCAGTCTGCACACAAGCTCGGCACAGGTTTTACACCAGACACCCTTCCTGACGCAACCCTCCCATTTTATCTGGGCTTGGGACAGACACTTCATCCAGTTGTTGGGAATCGAACCCGGACCTCCCACTGAGCCACCGGTGCCCCTATTGCTCTGATGACGTCAGAGACAAAATCACTAGTCTGAAAGATTTTAAGTTGGTGGAACTTTAAGCTGACAGTTACTGTTACTGAAGTACTTAAAATATCAAATTTGTTCAGCTAACCTGAAAAGTGTCATTTCTACAATCTCATGAATACCAAAAAGTTCTAAATAGTTAAAAAAGTCTATTAATTTGAACTAATTGTAATTATTTAAGTTAACAGTACTCAGTATGTTTCATTACTTTGAGCATTAGGGTTTACAGCAGCAGATCTGGGGGACTCATGGACGTAGAGTATCTGGTGAATTGGTATGTTTAGATGCTGTCCTCCCCCCTCTCACTGATCACTCAGGTTTGTTGACGGTGAGGTGATTGGTTGAAAGGATAAGACCGTATCTAATAATTTGTGTGTTCTCATGTTTCTCTGAAGACTACAATTTTATTCTCAAGTTTCATTCATTATACAGTGGATAAGTCTAGATGGATATTACAGACCTAAAGCTAAAGCTGTAATGAAATCACACATTACTCTGATACTCATACTGAAGATGCTTTAAATATACTTAGCACTGCTTGACTTTATATGATACACTTATAAAAGAGTAACGATTTATAATCTCACTATCTCCTTTCACTCAGATGAGGACGGGTTCCCTTTTGAGTCTGGTTCCTCTCAAGGTTCCTTCCTCGTCACTGGAGCCTCAGACTTGCTCATTAGGTGTAAACGTTTATCTTTTTCTCTCTAATTATGTATACATTCTTATGTATGTAAACTTGCTTTGTAAGAGGTCTATATACATAAAAATGCAATAAAATAATACATTTAATAATGTATACTGTTCTTGGAAAATCATCCGGTATATTTATCTTTCTGCTGTATTTTACTTCTCTCCGGTTTTTCAACACTTTGGAATATTTAAGGAACATCTAACCTCTCCAGTGTGTTTCGCGCTCTGCGCCGCTGTTCCTGTGTCAGTGTGTAGATCTCAGTGACCTATAAAATGTAAAATTCTGCCCTGAGGCAGGAGACTCCGCCGTCGCTCGCATGTTCAGTGTGTTATTCAGTGTTAATGAAGTGTTAGGGATGAGCCGTGGGGGGTCACGTGGAGAGCAAAGGATCCCTCAAGAGCCGCTAAACTGCTTTAATAATAATATTTTAAAAAAACTACATCTCAGACACACTACGTTACGGTGTTTATAAATCTCCCTGAGCTCTGCTTTAGTAATTTGCATATTTAAATATGCAGATGAGGAGCTCAGGTAAATCGCATTGAGCTTTAATATTCACATGCTGAATAATCAACTGCACTCTTTCTACTGCATTCATCTAACTTTAATACAGCTCGTTTTACACTTTATACACGAATTAAACTAACAAAAGGTTTCTAAATATTTTATTCAACAAAGTGATACAGAAGAACTACTGAACATTCAGCAATAAATATGTAACAAAAAGCAAACAAACCAGATGTTTCAGTGAAGAAACATATTCATATAGATTAGAGAGGGAGAAGAAAGAAAGAAAGAAAGAAAGAAAGAAAGAAAGAAAGAAAGAAAGAAAGAAAGAATAACCAAGCAACCAAATAACTTAAGTAAATAAATCAAATAATTGAATAAGTGAAGGAAGAAAGGAAATAAGAAAAAAAGAAAAATATATATTTTTCTTGTTCTTAGATTTCTGAATATTGTTTACTGCAAAATTGAGTTTTTGTTTAACTTTAGAAACACACACGCACACACACACACACTCAGATTTATCAGCATTTTTATTGATTTATTATTTTTTTGGTTGTTAAAGTTTTTAAACAAACAGCTGGATAGACACTGGGATACACAGAGAGACAGACAGGCTGAGGGATGAAACAGACAGATACCTGCATAGACAGACAGAGAGAGACTGATGGACAGACAGGAAGACAAACAGATAGACATATTGACAGAGTAACAGACAGATAAACAAACAAGCACACAGACATATAGACAGACAGAGAGATGGACGGACAGACAGATGGTTGGATGGACAGACAGACAAATGGTTGGACAAACAGATAGATGGATTGACAAAGTAACAGAGATAACAGACACAGATGGACAGAGACAGATAATGGCAACACAAACAGACAGACAGGCAGACAGCCAGACAGCCAGACAGACAGACAGACAGACAGACAAAAGGTTAGACAGACCAAAAGGGAGACAGACAGGTGGTTGGACGCGCAGACAGTCAAATGGATAGACAAACGGACAGACCGATTGACAGAGAACCGACAAATAACAGACACACAGATGGACAGACATACAGATAATAGCAACACAGACAGGCAGTGAGATGGATAGGCAGAACGGCAGGGAGACACAGACAGACAGATGGCTGGACGACAGACAGACAGACAAATGGATACATAGATTGACAGAGTAACAGACAGATTACAGACACACAGATGGACAGACATACAGATAAATGGCAACACAGACAGACAGATGGACGGACAGGGAGACAGAAAGACAGACAGGCGGCTGGACAGACCGACAGGAAGACAGACAGACTGACAGACAGATGGTTGGATGGACAGACAGGGAGACAGATAGACAGACATACAGATAATGGCAACCCAGACAGACAGTCAGATGGATAGACAGACCGACAGACAGACAGACAGACAGATGGATAGGCAGACCGCCAGACAGACAGACAGACAGATGGACAGATGGATAGACAGACCGACAGACAGACAGACAGACAGATGGATAGGCAGACCGACCGACAGACAGACAGACAGATGGACAGATGGATAGGCAGACCGACCGACAGACAGACAGACAGATGGACAGATGGACAGATGGATTGGAGTTACAGACAGATAACAGACACGCTGATAAATGGCAACACAGACAGACAGCGAGTGCACTCTTGTATGACGTCATTGTCAGAGACTTCCGGTCTGAGCGGGTGTACGCGGCTGAGAGCGCTGTGGAGGCGGGAGCGGAGTGAAACAGGGCTCGTGTCTCTTTAAAGAGCGCTGAGTGTGTGTGTGTGTGTGTGTGTGTGTGTGTGCTGAAAAAACAGAAAGCGCTGCTCGGTGTTTCAGGAACGGCAGAGTGAGCTGTCTCTCCCCGTGTGTCTCTCCCTGTGTCTCTCCCCGTGTGTGTCTCTGTGTGTCTCCGTGTCTCTCCGGCGGATGTGTGCGGGATCGTGCGGGTCCGGAGGAGGAGCCGCGGGGGCTTTGGGGGCTTTTTGGGGCAAAACAGATGGCGGGTGTTTTTCTCGCGCTGACCTGCTAAAACTTGCCCCCGTGTGTGTGTGTGTGTGTGTGTGTGTGTGTGTGTGTGTTTCGTTTTTCCTGGATTTCCTCTGGATTTGTGTGGCTTCTCCTGGAGGATGTGTGTGTGCAGCTCCTGCCCGCGGTGTGTGTGTGCAGCTGGGTCAGGATTCTGAGGAGGGATGGTGCTTACACTGCGCTGCCTGCTGTCTGCAGTGCACACACACACACACGCGCGCGCACGCGCGCGCGCATCACGCACACACACTAATGGTGCGTGCAACAAAGTTGCGGAGCTGTAACTGAGACCCGGGGCTGGATGTTACACCTGTTCACGTCTGCGCGGCCATTTTGGATCTGGACAGCACACACACAAACACACACACACACACACACACACACTCGCGCGCACGCACGCATGGATCAGCTGAGCGGGGGCGTGTGCGCGGTGCGCTGCTTCTCCGCGTCCAAGGTCACAGTGTAGCGGATTCACGCACAAACACGCACGGGAGCGCGCATGGACGTGCGTGAGCGGCGGTGATCGCGCCGCGTTTTCCTCTTCTTGCTCTCTCTCTCTCTCTCTCTCTCTCTCTCTCGCTGTGGATGGGAGATCGGGATCCAAAATGGAAGGGAAGAAAGTGAAGCCGACGCGGAGGTCCCGCACGCACCGGGAGCGCGCGCGGCGGCGGGAGACGCGCGCAGAACCGAGTCCGACTGAGCGCGAGCGCAGGGCCGCCGCCGCCGTCTCAACCGCTTCTCATGTCAACCAGACCGGCAGGAAACCCGCTCACTCCGCGTCCTCCTCCTCCTCCTCTTCATCATCATCTTCATCAGTGACATCTTCATCACCCATCATCTCCTCGTCAGTGTTCTCCTCCAGGAGGAGGAAGCGCCGCGTCTCCAGCCCTCAGCATGAGGAGGAGGAACACCAGGAGGAGGAGGAGGAGGACATCATTGACGGCTTTTCCATCACCAGCTTCTCCAGCCTGGAGGGTCTGCAGGTAAAAAAAACATGCCTGGGAACTCTGTCTCTCTCTCTCTCATCTCTCTCTCTCATACACACACATACACACACACACACACACACAGACTCACACACTTTTCAAGTGACACTCAATAACAGCACAGGGTTCGATGTTTGTCGAGAAGGTTCTGAGTGACCCGAAGCAGCCAGAAGTCCAGAATAAGACCGTATGGTGGAATTTGGGGGGAAAAGTTTGGGAATTTCAGGGTCACGACGTTCCTGGTGGGATTATTTAGACTTTACGGACACACTGATGTCCCCCATGCGGTCCAGTGTGAGGCTGTCTGACAGCGCTTCTGTCCACAATCATCACTCACACACACACACATTACACACTACCAGCCAAAAACATTTTCATCTGTTTTATGTTATACATACAGTATAATACAGAAGATGTGTGTGGGCCAAAGAAGCTCCTTCTGAAGTTTATGCGACATGGAAGTGACCGATCTCGCCTCCCTAAAAATTTCAAGTTGCTAACTTCAGCCGTTTGGAAATTTAAAAAGTGTCATACTGTCTCACTTCAAACAATAATCATTTAAAATGAAAATTATTCATATTTATATTTGAGTATTGATACTACAGTACAATTGGTGTAAGCTTCTAGAAGCATATGACCTGTAAACATTGTAAACAAGATTAAGGATGTTTTCCCAAAAAAATCTGTAGTGTCTGTAACCATGTCAAATTCATGTTGCAATATCTTAAAAATTCAGCATTTTAGAATAATACACTTTTTCAGGTTTATTCCTTTTCAAATCTTACACTTACCAAGTTTCATCTGAATGATAATTAAGATCATTGAAAGATTAGAATTTTAAAAAGTTACAGACACTAAAACATAAAAGGGCATGAAATTGTATCAAATGTGTTTCTTTTTATCTGATTAATCCATGTTTACAAAACACGAAGCATGGATCAGGAGATAAGAAGCGTTAAGTATTATGAGAAATGGTGTTTATGTGATCGTGTATGAAAGTTCACTTTTTCATCGAGGTGAGACACTTTTTTAGCACCAATACCATGTTTTGGCCGTACGCAAAAAAACTTTAGAAAAGTTGATTTCAGCAAATGTGATTTATGTGAAATTCATACTTCATGTCACATATTTTCACACACACACACACACACACACACACACACACACACACACACACACACACACGCATGTTTTTTCGGCCTGAAGCTTCTACCTAATTCTACTCTATATAAACATGAGTCCTCACGGCACTGTGCGGCGTTTTGTCCTCACATCTTTGTGTGGGGTTCCTTTGGGTTCTATCAAGAACATGCCCCCTAGGGGTGTGCGTGTGTGTGAGTGTGTGTGAGTGTGTGTGAGTGTGTGTGAGTGTGTGTGAGTGTGTGTGAGTGTGTGAGAGTGTGTGAGAGTGTGTGAGAGTGTGTGTGAGTGTGTGTGAGTGTGTGTGTGTGTGTGTGTGTGTGTGAGTGTGTGTGAGTGTGTGTGTGTGTGTGTGTGTGTGTGTGTGTGTGTGTGTGTGTGTGTGTGTGAGTGTGTGTGTGTGTGTGTGTGTGAGTGTGTGTGTGTGTGTGTGTGTGTGTGTGTGTGAGTGTGTGTGTGTGTGTGTGTGTGTGTGTGTGTGTGTGTGTGTGTGTGTGATGCCTGGCGTCCCATCCCGGGTCTATTGCAGCCTGATTATGATCGAGATGCTGATCTCTATGTTCTGTTGCACAGTAAATAAACTCTGTGCAGAACGTTCAGAACCCCATAATGTTCATGTGGAGGAGTCCGTAGAGTGCAGGAGCCTGAGAGAGCAGGAACTAGATGAGGAGTCAGGTCTCTAATCAAATCCGAGTGAAAGTCGGCAGTAAGAAGTGATGTATACACACACGTGTCACTTCTTATTCAGAGTTTATCAGAAGAGTGTGTTTCATTGTCTTTCCTTGCTCTGTCTCACCCTTGCACATTTCGTTATAGTCCAGCCCTTCTTTTTATACGCCTATTTTTTTTAACACTTACTTTTACTGTCATTTTATAATTTTCTTTTACCATATTTTATTTCATTATACTGCATAATTTATTTTTAATGGACTTTTAATACTGGTTAATATTTAATTATATTTAATAATTTAATAATCAGTAACACCATTTTATTTTTACTCATCTAGCACTTTTTTAGCTTTTCTATTGTTTAATAATTGCTTATTTATTAGCATTTTTTATATTTTTTATTTATGTAAATATATTCAAATACTTTATTTATTTAAATTCTTTTGTATTATTTGTTTGTTTACTATGATTTTGTTGCTATTTAACCTATTTTAATTTATTAAATTATTCTTAAATTCATTCATAATATTTTTGTTATTATTAGCTTATTTAGTACCATTTTACTTTTTTATTGATATAATATCAATTATATTATTATATGTACTTGTATATATATATATATATATTTAACTTGTAACTTGCTGTTTATCATCATTATTATTATTATTATTATTATTATTATTATTATTATTATTATTCAGGCTATATTTTATATGTGACTTTATTTTGTTTAAATTATTTAATTTGTATGAAAGGTGCTACATAAAAACAGCTTTTTGATTGATTGATTGATTGATTGATTGATTGATTGATTGATTGATTGATTGAATAATGAATTACACCTAGGGGGTATGATTGGGACTGTGTAATATTAGTAAGTAAATGAGTAAGTTAGTATTTATATAATGTAAGTAGTGTGTAGGGCGCACAGCTCTATTTAATTCCTCTATACTGTAGTACCAACAGTGTGACTCTTGAGTCTCTTATATCACCACACTGGTATGTATATAGTGCACTATAGGAAGGGAAGGGGCTAAAACTTACTGCACTATAGTGTGTATAAAGACCACCCAGAACTTCTTAGCTGGATAAATAGTGCACTAGACTCAGGACAGACTTGTACTGGATGTAGAGTTCATAAACTGTAGTGCATTAGACAAACAGAATGCACTTATACGTATATGGGGGTAGATAGCTAGGACAGGGTAGCCGAATCTTTCAATTAGTGCACTTGATAGGGTGTATAGGTTTAATATATAGGCTAGGAAGATGAATTGGAGTGTGTGTGTGCAGTATTGTCCTTTATATACTTTATATAATTTATATAGAAAGTCTGAAGTGGTATCCCACAAGGCTCGGTGATAGGGCATTTTACTCATATTGTGGTTTCTGTAACACACTTTTATAATCCAGAGGTGCATGCAGTGCCCTAGATGACGTGTAAAAGTCTTGACTTTATCCCCATCGTGTGCACATGTGTTAGGGAGCATTAAAGTAAACTTAACCTGTCAGACAGTTGGATAATTAGTGCACTAGATGAGGTGTAGTTCCCTATCAGAGCTGTAGTGTATATGCAGTTCACTGTGTAGAGTGAAAATCATAATGCACTAGAAAAAAATCAGAAAGCACTTTCTGTAAATATTACACAGTACAGTGCAGTTCATGCAGTTTGAGTTGATTCCCTATGAGCTTATATATCCACAAGGCTCTGACTTAGGTTATGTACAGTAGACATTACTCAGTTTGTGTACTGCACTACAATCTCAAGTAAATAAATAATGCACTAGATAAAGTGTAGGCCCCTAGCTAATGGTGAACTAAACATATAGCTCACTACGTAGACTGAAATCGCAGCGCACTAGACAAATGAATACGGGTATTTGTGTTCTTATGAATAGGGAGCCTCACTATCTGACACACACACACATACTCGCACACACACACTCTCTGCATCACTTTGTATGTTGAATCTTATCCTAAATGATATAGTGAGAATGGAATTAAGTCTCCTTACTCGGGGTATAGTGCACTACAAAGAGGAGGAAAGTGATGGAGGTTAAAAGCATTGCTTCATTCTTCTCTATACAATGCACGTTTATAAAGTGCCTGAAAGTGATTCTAAATCTCTTAATTTGATCAGTAGTGCACTAGATAGGGGTGCAGGTGTGTGAGTTTAGAAATGTGTGTGTGTGTGTGTGTCTGCTTTTAAATGGAATACTGAATCCTGATTGGTTCCTGGGAGACCACAGGATCGGTATTGAGGCATCTAATAACATCATTTATTAACACACAGGATCAGAAATGATGATGATGATGATGATGATGATGGGTTGCTGAGTTATGTTTTTGTGTATATAAGAGCATGACAGCCACAGGCTCTACCTGTACTTCTACCCGTACTTGTACCCGTACTTGTACCTGTGCACTAGAAAGCTTGAGGTACGATGTTCCCTGTGAGGTGAGGCAGGAGCCGTTTGTAGATAGCGTTACTGAAAGTCTTCATCGAGCGCTTTACGGTACATTACAGTGTGTAATTGTGTCATTGTGTGATATTGAGCATAAAGTGTCTTTAATAGAGTGTAGATATTGTTAGCGATTTGGCTAAGTAGTGTGTATAATATAGAGCATATTGAGCTGGAACATCAGTGCGGCTTCGAAGCGGTACTCCGGGAAGCTTTGTTTGGAAACGTAGATTATTTAATTTCAGATGACCCACATCCCGTAGTCGGGGTTTAGTGTCAGGGTGGCAACAGGGGGAAAGAACTAATAAAGAACTAAAGAATTGAAGAGAAAATCAATGTACATGTAAAGAGATTTTTTGTCAGGATTGACTTTCTAATATATTCAACCTCGTACAATCGCATCATATTTACAGTGTAAGTGATTTCCAGGGACGGGAATCGGCGGGGATCTCTTCGTCTATAGCGCTTTATCCTCTATTCAGGGTCGCGGGGCGCCTGGAGCCTAAGCGGGGATCTCCCGATACCATACTATCACGATACCTAGATCCCGATTCGATTTGAATTAATACTGGATGTATCCTGGTTCGATATTAAAAAAAAATTTCAGATTTTGTTACAATTCTAAACAAGCTCCATATGTACAGTACATAATTTGTTCCTACCACACAGGACACTGTACATGGATATTTATGATCTATTTTAGATTTAATCCTGTAGGATTATACTGGAAGTGTAACATTTTACCACCTTTGCAAATACAGCGGTACCTCAGCATACGGATTTAATCTGTTTGGAGGAAACACATTTTCTGAAGCGCATGTTCCCAGAGGAAATAATGTAAATGCAGATAATCCGTTCCAGCCGCCCAGAAATATTACCAATATTACCAATTTCCAACACTATTTTGCATATAAAAACAATCAAAACATTTAGAAAAGTCATGTAAATGAAGTATATATGAAATAAACAGATATTAAACCTCACTTATCATTAATTTATGATTCCTCTTGGCACCGGCGGCTTTAAAACCCAAACTGAAAGTGACTCCCTCTTCTTCTTGCTACCGTCCTTGATGACATTCTTGTAACTCGCGGTGCTACAATCTTACTAAATCTTGCACAAAATGCAAAAGAAAAAACCCACAAAAAATATATAAACTCCCTTCACTTGACTTTCTACTAACGCAAACCAGTTTTGAAAGGCTCCCGAACGTAGTTCGGTTCGGTTCGGTTACTTTGCTCGTCTGCTGAAAATGCTTCATATGCCGGGACGCATTTCTTGCATAATTTCAGTTCTTAAGGTGAAAATTCATGAGGTGGCCCGTTCGTATGCTGCGGTACTGCTGTATGTGTGAATTAAAAATGTTTTTAAAAAATGTTTTTGGAGAATCATGATGAACTGAATTTCTATCATTTCTATCTGCAGAGAATTTTACTGTAACGGTCACATGTGAAATCTTAGTATTTTATAAGAACAACAATAAGAGATGAGGCATAATGATTTGGTATCAGCTGATGTTTAAATCAGAAGAGAAAAGCGTATTGTTGTGGAATCATACAGTATGTTTAATGAAGTTATTTTTCTTGCTCATGTAATAACTGGGCGGAGTCACGAGACGTGGGGTGTGAATCTGTTACGCTCTGTTTTACACCTTTCCATACACACTGCAGTCTGAGTCCCAGACAGTTCCTGGTATTTTAGTGCACTTGAAAGCGTTTTGAAGATCCTTTCATTTCCCATGTAGAGTAGATTTATAGCGCGTCTCAGCCGACTCGTGCTCGGGCCGCTATAGCGCACCAGATTGGGTATACGCGCCGTTATCTCATACACTGTAGTGAGCGCGTAAACAGAATGATGAACTGAATCCCAGCTGGCTCTTTATTCCTCACGCGGTGTTCACAGTGCCGAGCGACACAGCATCACACACACACACACACACACACACACACACACACACACACACACACACGCTTGTCGTCTACATCTACAGACACACATAAGATTTTCTTAACTGGATGTGAAAGTGTTCTACAGCAAAGCCACAAATCCTGTCCAAAACCCTTCGGCTCTGATGATTCCTCAGCCCGGACCGGGGCTGTTACTAGTGTTCAAGTTCCAAACGCTCACTAAAAACTCCAACGCCTAAAATTAGCTCCTGTAAAAAAAAATGAAGGTAAACCCTATAAGCGTTCTAAAAAAGGTTTCCTCTTCGTCTGCGGGTAAATAAAGCTCATGAAGGGGTAGCAGAGATCGTTGGTGCCCCAGGTCACCAGGTCAGTGCCGGTAGCTAGAACAAACAAAAGCGTGAGCTGCTAACGGTATTTTGCTAATAGCTGTTGCTCGAGGGTCAGGAATCTGACAGTGATTCGCATGCTATTTAATTCACGTTTAAATCATTAGAAAGAGATCAAAGAGAATAAAGTGGTGTCTCTGGTGAGTGTGTACAGTAGGTTGTACAGTTAGCTTGCGCTTATAATCCGCTAGCAATGCTAATATGAACCGTCATGTGATGGAATGTGTGTATTGAGTCACTAAATGTCGAGTCGCAGTTTTGTTTTGTTTCATTCTTTACAACTGAAGATTAAAAAATGCAATGCAGCTTTGTTTTAAAATATGTATATATATTTTTAGAAAAACTAAAAGAGCAAAAATATGAAAGAATGTAATGTTTATGTTTATGATGATCCTAATAAAACCAGTATTTTTAGCCTAGTGTCCGTCAACATCGTTAAAGCTAGGAAGGGCTCACTTTCCCCTACAGGAACCTTCTACACACAATGTCCGAACCACAGTGTGTGTGTGTGTGTGTGTGTGTGTGTGTGTGTGTGTGTGTGTGTGTGTGTGTGTGTGCTGGATGACGCTGTGTGATTAATCGCAGCGCGTGTCCCACTTTCTAGTCGTGAGTGTGTGATTGACGAGTCGCTTCAACCTCACGTCATGTCCTGTGAGTTTCTAATCACATCTGTTTAATAACAGCAAATCAGTGTGTGTGTGTGTGTGTGTGTGTGTGTGTGTGTGTGTGTGTGTGTGTGTGTCTCTTATTAGCTATGTAAAGTGTCATAACTTTGCTAATCTTTATTTGAACAGAGATGTTATACACAGGAGTAATTTGAATACATCATATGAGATATTAATGTTTCCCTCAAGCCGTAATTGTGTGTGTGTGTGTGTGTGTGTGTGTGTGTGTGTGTGTGTGTGTGTGTGTGTGTGTGTGTGTGTCAGTACTCCGCTTATGAACGGAGTCTGTGTCCCAATTGTAGAAGTGTAGAAGTCATTATTGTACTCCCTTTATAGTGCACTAATATAGAGAAGACTATATGCCGTGTCACAAATGTCCCACATAAGGACATAAAGTGAACTAGATAGTGTGTAGGGGCGTTTCTTATGTATGCTGTGTGTTATGTGTGTATATGTGACACTTGCTGAGGGATAAAGAACGCATATAGTGCACTTTTACACTTAGACCAGCGAAAAAAGTCTTACTGCCACCAGGCTCTTCCTACTGGGAATGTTTGAGTTGTTCTGGAATGTTCGTGCTGTTTGGGAATGTTTGAGTTGTTCTGGAATGTTCGTGCTGTTTGGGAATGTTTGAGTTGTTCTGGAATGTTCGTGCTGTTTGGGAATGTTTGAGTTGAAACAGATCATGTAAGGTATTCATGGTTGTTTAAGATGAACAGTATTCTCTGAGTTATCTGTTCATTCGACACAGTGAACTGCACAGGGTTTAAGAGTCTTCTTTAAGTCTTATATAAATATATAAATACACGTATAAACACAACAAGAAGTGAACTAATGGAATAAATCCAATGAAGTCCGTATTTCCACCCCAGCGAGAGTGTGGATGTGCACGAACACACCTGGTTGAACTCATTACAGTGCTGATGACCAGGTAACGAGCTGAATCTGCTCTGTGAAAGCTAGATGCTTCACACACACACACACACACACACACACACACACACACACACACACACACACACACGCATGTACACACACACTTTAAATCCATTCCAGAGTCAGGGTTTGTAAGGATCTTGTATGTACAAGGTCTGGGCTTCATAACCCAGCTATGTAAAGTCATATAGACCTGGGTGTGCTGGCTCAGATTCGCCTCACAACACTAAAGTCACTTTTTGTTTTTTTATTAAAATGTACGTTCTATATATTTGGATTATGTAAGAAATAAAGGAGACCACTTTTGTTTTGTTTTTTTTTGTTACTGAGGCTGGGGTTAGATTAAAGTCAAGCCCTGCGTTAATTATGCATCTTAATGATGAAATTTACATTAGAAGGTCCTTAGAAGGATATTGAAACATGTGTGTGTGTGTGTGTGTGTGTGTGTGTGTGTGTGTGTGTGTGTGTGTGTGTGTGTGTGTGTGTGTGCGCGTGTGTGTGTGTGCTATTAGCGCTGTAAAGTGCTGTAACTTTGCTAATCTCACTGAGAACAGAGACATTCAGCTGTTATACACAACACTGATTTTAATACTACACATCAAATGAGGAGTGTGTGTGTGTGTGTGTGTGTGTGTGTGTGTGTGTGTGTGTGTGTGTGTGTGTGTGTG
>JAAGKR010007378.1:0-37070 GCA_011419295.1 Clarias macrocephalus | reverse complement strand
TAAAATTATAATAGACAGCTGACATTCTCTGAAACAACCTCCATGTGCTTCTTATTCCACTTTTGTTTATTCACTTCCTTTTTCAGCATGTGTCAAAGCATAGCAGTAAAGGCGAAGCCATATGTCATTCTTTCACTCCATCCCGGTTTTGTGCATGTTAGCAATTTTGGACATGATTACTTTGGACTCTCTTGAGTGCGACTCGAAGGTGTTCAGTCCCAGGAGCTGAAGGTAGTGTTGAAGAGGATCATGCTGCATGGATGATCTCTTTGACCAAGGACTTGCTGTGCTCAAGGTCTGCTTTTTCTTTTCTTTTTTCTCTTTTTTTCTTTTCAAAAGGGAACTTTGCATTCTCAGCAAATGTACAGTATATACAGTTTATTAGTGCATTTTTTAGTTTGCACAATTGAACTTGGAGCTCCACAGTAAGCACTTTCTAGCAACATAGACTGCTGGGGCCCGTGCAGGGTATTTCATATGGAAATACCATAATCTCTGCACTTGCTGTCATTTACCAACTGGAATAATAAAGTGATAAGATTTTACAGGTCCCGTTAGCAGAATGTATGGCATGTATTTGTGTGTGTGTACTCTCTTGAGTGCTCTGTGGAGACCACAGTGGCTGGAAATCGGGAAAATTGCCAGGTGGACTTTTTTTTTTTCTTTTAAGAAGCGTACCTCCTATTAAAAAAAATAGTTTAATAATAATTGTGAGAATAAGATAAGTAATAACTAATCATAGCAGTACAATAATGAAAGAATAGTAGGATAATAATTTGGCAAAGTGTAAGTACAGCTAAAAGAATAGTGCACTATGATGTAATCCATACCTTTCTTTATCCTCTGGATTTAAACTTAAACTTAAAAATGTTAAAGATACATAATATATGCATTTCTAGGTAAAAGACCCATACGATCACGTACAAAAGTTGTACCACTGGAGGTACCAATGCTGTCTCAGGAACAATGTATTAGTGTGTGTTAGTTTGCATGTACAGTACAGGAAGATTTTTTGAAAAAACACTTATGCTCCTCCTTGGACTTGTGTCCTAATGCTCATTATGAAGATTAGCCTAATGGCTATGTCAGTATTGATCACAGTAAAGGGATCTGAAGAAACAAAGCTCTGCTCTGCTGCACTGCTAGACCTGCTTTCACCAGAAGACAACTGATCACCTGGTTAATTCTCTCTCTCTCAATCTAGCAGCAGCACATTGCTGCAATGAATTGGCTCAGATGGTCAAGCAGTAGATAGTATGACTGGGTACATTCTGGACAGGGTGGCAATCCATCACAGGGCACACACACACTTTGGGAACACCGATTAGCCTAATCTGCATATCTTTGGACTGTGGGAGGAAACCCAGCAAGCACAGGGAGAACATGCAAGCTGCACACAGACATGAGATGGGAATCAAACCCAGACCCTGAAGGTGAAAGGCGACATTGCTAACCACTAAGCCATTGTGCCGCCTACACAGTTGTTCCAATTTCTTTAATATAAGCTACATAAATTTAATCTAATATAATTTAATTCATGGATTGCTCCAGACCTTTGCACAGTACTGTAAATAAAAGCCATTTTACATTTCTTGTTTTTCTTCTTCAATGATTTGCATTTTCATCATGCTAACATTTAAACAGCTATACATATGGCTGCAAATATGCTGTGCTCTTCGACAGCATTATTTATTTTCCTGCAATCAGTATGCTTACAATGCCCGTTAACAGATATAAACACAACCTGTCATGGTTAGTTGAAAGTGAGTTGGACAGTAATAGAAACTGCACAGCCTGACGTCTTCTCCTGTCCGTACATACTATATGCACTTCACCGTTAAGCACAGCATATTGATTTTACTCTTACTGGATTCAGGTTACAAACAATTAAAATCATGAGCCAACGTTTGTATATCATCTGTATCCCATGTATTTTTGACAATGAATGAATGCTGAATAAGCATCTTTAATGATATATTAATCCATACGTTGCGGGAAAAAGTCAAATTAATTTTCTTAATTCAAAACGTTTACACTGTTTTACGTGAAGTTGCGTTTACACGCTTTGTTTTAGCATTTTCAAAAGATTTGCTCATATGCATACAAAGTCCTGGAATAAAGGCAATCTTTGCACAGTCATGAAATCTCGGGATTAAACTGGAACCCTGACACGCTGTGAGGTGGTAATGCTACTTACTGTGCTATCTTGCCATAGAAAAGTCATTAAGTTAATTTAATACTGTAGTCATTTCTTTTAGTCAGGACCAACATCCTTGTGCGATTTCATAATGTAATTGGATCTCATTCATACTATGTGAAATGACTGCACTTTAAAATTCAAACTAGCAGATTAGATACTACTTTAAATTCAATTTAACATAAGCAACAAAATAATGCTTAGATGAGAAACTCCATACTTGTATGTAAATGTTATTCAATAGTTTCTCTTAAATCACTTATTTAATTGACCAAATATTCCCTTATGTTTGTGTAGCGACCTGAGAAGAAGTTATAATTCTTTCATGAACATTCATGCATTTAAGTGTTCTGTCTTCTTTATATATATATATATATACACACACACACACACAAACTGAAAGTGCAGGAAATTCCCGTCCATACCGAAGCGTACTGTATGTGGCATTTCCTTTGATCAGGCCAGAGGTTCACCAGAGCTTTACCTTTACTTTGTTGTTATTCCCTGACCATGCTTTATGAACCACTGTCTCAGAATTGTGTTAATGGGAGGAAATTAAGTGTTTGGTGAGGCCTGACTTTGCCTGAGTGTACAAAGTGAGACTATTCATTAACTCAGTAGTTACTCATTGTTACCAAATGTCAATGGTAATGCTTGTTTACAGATCTTAACATGGCACATACAAATACCTCAGGTGTACATGCAACTCGCCCTTCGTTTGTCTTGTGTTAAAGGGGATGATAAATTATGTACGTAAGTGATACACAAGACATTAAGTTGCTGTGACATAACACAACATGACTTTAGTTAGTTAGTTAGTTAGTTAGTCAGTCAGTTAGATAGCTTAAGCAACACATGTTTTACATAAACTTGTATTTGTAAATAAAGACCAATAGAGATTTTGTTTATTTCTCTGCATGAATGCTGTTCATTCAAGATGCACTCAATTTATTTCCAAAACCTGGAGACCTCTACACAAGAAATGACTCTTAAGAAAAAAATGACTTTATTTCCTTAGTATGACATGAAGGTGGAGATGGAACTGCTTATGATCGTTTGAAGCACATCTGGAGCGAAAAACATTGATTTTCTGCTGGTCTTCCCTGGTCTCAGTCATGAAAAACGGAAATATCCACTGGAAGCCAGAGAGATAGTACGAAGTTAAAGGAAGTTCTCAGTTAGTTCTATATTTATGTGCATATATATATATATATATATATATATATATATATATATATATATATAAACATATGTATATTTATTTGTTCCTCTCACTTGTCCTTGTGTAGTCAATAGGCAGAGCAGCACAGCTACTTTTTGCAAAGTCACATTTAGGCCCTTTTGACTCTGTGGTTAATCTTTGCATGGCTGGGTGCCACTGTGGCTAAAAGAGGGCATGACCCATATAGTAAATGAGATTAAAAGGTGAAGCGCTCCAGAGAAATCCACACCGTAACCGTAGCTTTCCTCCTCACTGCTTTTTCTCAGTGAACCCATGACTTAGCCTAAACTCTACAACTAGTTTTTGACAGCTGGAGATGGAAAAGATTCCATCATTCTCTTGTCTCACAATCACAGAGTTCGGTGTCTGCAACAATAACACTTTTCCATATAACAAGCCCCAGATCGAAGGAGGACAGAGTTTAAGCCTCTTTTTTTATCTTGAACATGAAACATTAAACCCTGTATTATTTTTAACTAAGAACTCCTTCTTTTAAATATGATTTATGAGTGAATCAACAGTTCCAAAAACAAACAAACAAACAAAAAAAAAACAGAGCAAGCCTGAATTCTCGATGCGAGGGCCATGAGGGGTGTGAGTCTTTGCTGGTTCATCTCCACTAGGCTGCACATGTTAATTAAACCATGGGGGCAGAGGCAGGTGGGCGACATCAGCTTTAAGCAATGCCCCGCTCCCCTCCTCCTGTTCGCCCTCAGAGACCACCTCAGGCTGTGGGAATTTCCTTTAGTTACACTCTGCTTGCCAGGTAAACAAGTCTGAATGAGATAGCAGGAACCAGGGAGCAAATAAAAAAACACCGGAGGAAGTGAATAGATTTCACACTTGCCCTGTTAACACCACACTCCACTAACGAGCCCGAGCTGAAGCTCTGGGAACTGCTCAGGATCACTCAGGCTCAGTGAGCTGGCCCTGAAATGACTGTGTAATGCTATTAAGAATAGACAGATGTAAATAACAGTACTGGAGACTCGGTTCCTTTTATGCAGCCGCAGCCGTCCATGGCAATACACCTACTTCTAATCGAAACAGAAACATAACCAAGTTAGAGAAATATGTGTTCAGGGGCTATATAAAAAAGCTTATTCACATGGATTCTTTTTTCAATCCGACCAGAATTTCCTGACTCTCGTACAGTGTCGTCATTTTACCACTGATATTCCTAACAAGACAACATAAGCAAGTAAGTAAATAAACAATTATTGAAGAGACTATTATACTCCACAGAACCACTGTTGCGGTTACCTAGCCCACCTGATTGCCATCAATTTCTCAATAATATAAATCATATAAAGTATGACATAGGGCATGAGGCGGGGTATACTCTGAATGGGTTGCCAGTCCATCACGGGACACACACATACAGGGGTTTGACAATGAAACTGAAATGCCTGGTTTTAGACCATAATAATTAATTTGTATGGTGTGGGGCCTCCTTTTGTGACCAATACAGTATCAATTCGTCTTGGGAATGACAGATACAAGTCCTGCACAGTGGCCAGAGGGATTTTGAGCCATTCTTCTTGCAGAATAGTGGCCAGGTCACTACGTGATGCTGGTGGGGGAAAACGTTTCCTGACTCGCTCCTCCAAAACACCCCAAAGTGGCTCAATAATATTTAGATCTGGTGACTGTGCAGGCCATGGGAGATGTTCAACTTCACTTTCATCTTCATCAAACCACTCTGTCACCAGTCTTGCTGTGTGTATTGGTGCATTATCATCCTGATACACGGTGCTGCCTTCAGGGTACAATGTTTGAACCATTGGGTGCACATGGTCCTCCAGAATGGACCATTATGTTCGGTAGAATGGACCATAGTGTTCGGTAGTCCTTGGCAGTGTTGCGCCCATCTAGCACAAGTATTGGGCCTAGGGAATGCCATGATATTGAAGCCCAAACCATCACTGATCCACCCCCATGCTTCACTCTGGCCATGCAACAGTCTGGGTGGTACGCTTTTTTCGGGTTTCTCCACACCTGTAACTCTCCTGGATGTGGGAAAGACAGTGAAGGTGGACTCACAGAACAATACAATATTTCACATTGTCCACAGCCCAAGATTTTTGCTGCTGGCACCATTGAAACTGATGTTTGGCATTGGCATGAGTGACCAAAGGTTTGGCTATAGCAGCTCGGGCATGTACATTGACCCTGTGGAGCTCCCGGCAAACAGTTTTGGTGGAAACAGAAGAGTTGAGGTGCACATTTAATTCTGCAGTGAGTTGGGCAGCTGTGGTTTTATGTTTTTTGGGATACAATCTGAGTTATCACCCAGACATCCCTTCAGACAGCTTCCTCCTGCATCCACAGTTATTCCTGTTGGATGAGGTTTGTCCTCCTTGGTGGTATGCTGACATTACCCTGGATACTCTTGATACATCACAAAGACTTGCTGTCTTGGTTACAGATGCATTAGCGAGATGTGAACCAACATTTTGTCCTCTTTTGAACTCTGATGTGTCACCCATAATGTTGTGTGCATTGCAATATTTTAAGCAAAACTGTGCTATTACTTTGCTAATTAAACCTTCACACTCTGCTCTTACTGGTGGAATGTGCAATCAGTGAAGATTGGCCGCCAGGCTGGTCATATTTAGCCATGAAACAACCAACACTAAATTGGCCAGTGTTTCAGTTTCATTGTCCAAACCCTGTATATACACATGCTCATTCACACACAACAGGCAATTTGGGTTAGCCTAATCTGGAAGTCTTTGGTCTGTTGGAGGAAACCCACCAAGCATGGGGAGAACATGCAAACTCCATGCACATAGACCCCAAGAGGGGAATCGGACCCATACCTTAGTGGTGCAAGGCGACAGTGCTAACCATTAATCCAACATGCTGCATATATATTCATACACATGTGTGGGTGGCTTTTGTATGGGTGTTATTGCATGTTGTATATATCTTTCAAGTTTTCATTTGGAAGTTTTGAACTTGCACAGAATGACCGCATTGCATAGCAAAACATGATGCATATGTAACAAGACAGTTGCAGCACTGAGCTAAAGCTGAAACTATAGAAGAGGCTGATAATGATGTAAATGGAACTAGTATTGCTTATAATATTTCTCATGATCTTCAACAATCTTTGTAATTAAAAAAGTTGTGTGCAACCGGACTCATATTCCAATTTGCTGCCAGTAACGCATTATTAACGCATAAGTTTCATATTAAAATAATACTCAAAAGTATTATTAATACTAAGTTGCATAATTAAATAACCACAAACACAATTATCCATTGTGACAAAGCTGTGGGGTTATAGCTTCTTGAAAAATCATACAAAATTCACGCTGATATAACCCAAACAATTTTGACATAATATGTTTGTTTTCAATATATATATATATATAGTTCACAATACTTCTTGCTGTAATTTAAGTTTACTACAAAAAATATATCATTCTTATTAACTACTTATTAATTATAATAAATAATTAACTACTTACTTAATACTTATTATTATGCTATTAAAATATTCACATATTTAATCACCACCAGGTGAATTGGCTCATCTATTCCAACTGGGACTTAACGGCAGCCCATCTGGGGAAAGAAAAGACAATGCAGCACTAAACCATTAAAAAAAAAAAAAGTCAGTGCTGGCCATGTTAGAAAGGCACCAGAACAAACAGTGCACCACAGGCCACTGCACCTGTACACGGGACTCAGCAGACAAAGTCCCGACCTCCAAACTCCCCAGATTCCAATCCAATCAAACACCCAAGGGATGGATGGATGGATGGATGGATGGATGGATGCAGATTTCTAGTTTGAATTTTTTCATCCCTACCTACTTTCACTTTGGCTGTATTTTTACTCTTGGACTTGTTTTTGCCTGGCCCTCTGGATATCTTCTTTATGGATTATTTGCATTTTTTGTGTTTTGCCCTGGCCTGTATTCAATTCATTAACAAGTTTTGCTCACTTGGACCATACATTGTGCTCATTGTGTGAATTCAGTGTTATACACAGTACAGACCAAAAGTTTGGACACACCTTCTTATTCAAAGAGGTTGAAATAGTATTATGGCAAGAAAAAAGCAGCAAACGAGTAAAGAAAAACGAGTGGCTATCATTACTTTAAGAAAAAAAATTTTCAGTCCGAAAAATTGGGAAAACTTTGAAAGTGTCCCCAAGTGCAGTCACAAAAACCATCAAGCGCTACAAAGAAACTGGTTCACATGCGGACCGCCCCAGGAAAGGAAGACCAAGAGTCACCTCTGCTGCGGAGGATAAGTTCATCCGAGTCACCAGCCTCAGAAATTGCAGGTTAACAGCAGCTCAGATCAGAGAGCAGGTCAATGCCACACAGAGTTCTAGCAGCAGACACGTCTCTAGAACAACTGTTAAGAAGAGACTGTGTGAATCAGGCCTTCATGGTAGAATATCTGCTAGGAAACCACTGCTAAGGACAGGCAACAAGCAGAAGAGACTTGTTTGGGCTAAAGAACACAAAAAAAGAAAACTCTTTGAATGAGAAGGTGTGTCCAAACTTTTGATCTGTACTGTATATATGCATTGCATACGGAGACAGGGATGCTGAAGCGAAAGTAAACCAAATTTATGGCTTGTTGACAGTGTGCAGGTTTATCCCAAAGCAGAAAATCTATGTGAATTGATCATCAAGTGTTGAGAATAAGCATTGGATTTTCTCACTGTTCTTCCTGCTCCACTGCCTCTATTACTTCTGCATCAAGGGAGCCTTGATCATGGCTACAACCAATGTGTTAATTAAAGTATCTTTACTTTCCTATATTGTTTGTGACCTCATCTTGGCCTCTATCTCTAAACCACCTATTCATCTGTGGGTCCCTGAAAAAAAGAACACTAGGCTTTGGATGGAGCAAAGCTTTGTTTGTTTGTTCCAGAAGTGATTTACTCATGTCCACTCTAGTTGTTTTTTGTTGTTGTTGTTGATCCAGTGCAAGATGATGATAAAGAATTGATTGCTTTTCTGGGATGCATTAGTCTTTCTAATACCCCTATGTCGTTAACACCTAATGCATCATATGTTATGGATTGATTTATTGATTGTCCATAATATGAATTTGAACATACCAGACCACTGTTAATTAGAAAGAAGTCCTTTTTGAAGGATTAAATAAGCACCCCATTGTGTTTGGTTTACCTACTTGTTGAATATTTCTCTGAGCAGATGTTGTTTTAGTTTATTCTATGAAGAGGTGAAAAGGGCACAAAAAATTCTGACGTGACTTTGCTAATGTAGATTCACTTTGAATTACGGTAAAATTAGTGATGAAAAAATTGTTATAGCTATAAATAATGCAAAAAATTAAAAATAATTTATTTTTTATTAAGTTATTAAAATAAATTTTCTGAACAAAGTTCTGATATATTCTGCGAAACACTGCAACAAATCACCCAGCACTGGTGAAATATGTTAAACATTTCAAAGCTGTATCTTCATTAGTGACATTAGTGTCAATAACATCTCCCAAAACAAGTTATTATAATATAACTTAAAATGACTAAAGACTGAGAATATAACTGTGCATTATATGTATGTATGTATTCATTTTATCTCAAATTTGTTATAATTTTTCAAAAATGATGCCAAATTTAGTTTTCTTTGTTTAGCTGCCAAATAAAAAGTTAGACATGTGTTAAAGAACAAACAGTTACTCATGACCAGCAAAATACAAAATAGTCTTTACATGCATAAACATGCTAATCGTGAACATGCTAAACCAACACCTTGTTAGCACCAACTTGCTGCAGTGGTTGACTTGTAGCTAATGTTAGCGTATCATATAATACAGTTGTCTAGAGTGTATTATATTTTTTCAAATATTAACTAATGTTTATTTATTTCCAGGGGCTCAGTAGCGTATACAGTGATACCTCAGCATATGAATTCAATCAGTTCCTGGAGGCAAAATTTTGATTTGCAAAACACATTTTTGCGTAGGAAATAATGCAAATGCAGATAATCTGTTCCAGCCACCCAAAAAAATATTACGAACTTCCAACATTATAATTATATTTGGCTTATAAAACCAATTAAAACATTTAGAAAAAGTCATGTAAAATAAGTAAAATATGAAATAAATTTACATTAAACCTCACCATAATTTATGATTCCTCTTGGCGTTGGCTGCTTTAAAAACAAAGCTGACAGTGGCTCACTTTTGTTCTTGCTACTGTACTTCTTAACATTCTTGGGACCCATGATGCTACACCTTTACTAAATACAAAATACAAAAAAACCCAAACACTTTGCTTGGGTTCCACTGACACAAACAAGTTTCAAATATCTCCCAGCCATACACGAAACTTAGCCACGTTCGGTTTGATGCAGTTCTTCACTCATGTGCCGAAAATGTTTAAGGCAAAAATTCGAGAAGCAGGGTGTTCGTCACTGTAGTATTATTAAACTATCATAAAGAGTACATGAAAATTATTACTTGAGAAAAAAAAAATCTTTTGCTCTTAGTGGGCATTCTCAGTAAAGTTTAAAAAAAATGCAAAACAAAAAGATTTATTGTTTGACATAGATTTTCATATATTTTATAACACTATTAAACTATGATGACTATAATGACAGAAGACCATTATAACCACATATTCTTAAATTCTTGGGCTGCATCTCAAATTGAATTGATAAATATGTCGACATGCTGTTTAGCATGTGGTATGTGGGGTTGGGACACAGCCTTGAATACTCTATTAAATTGTATTGATTTGCTACTCACAACTGCCGAGTGCAGACCACTCCCACTTAACCATGATACCGATACACATACAAATGGATGACATATTAAAGTGAGAAAAAGACAGCATAGTGTGATTTTTTTTTTTTTTTTTTTTTAATCACTGCAAATCACCAACACGTCTTCAGTGTGCCTTGGCATAGATTTTACATGTCTCTGGAAAAGTACTTGGAAGAAGAACCCCTATTGTCCCGTAAGACAATCACACAGTTAGTGTTTTGATAATGCTGCTGGAGAGTCTAAAACATTGCTCAAAAAAATCATAAGCATTCAACTGCATTGTGATTTGTTGGTTCTGAAGTTTACCATGTGATTTACATCAATTTTATAATTCTATGCTCATCAAACTATTTAGTGAGCCCTCATGCCTTGAGAATGATGACACTGGAAGATGAGACCCCCCTCCCATCAGGATTGAAATGTTTTACAGAAGGAGTAATTACTTTATCATTGCTTGGAAGACAAATTTTTTTTTCACCTCGAGTCCCTGAGTAACCCCACACATTTTTTTCCTACATGCTGGAGGATAAACACCTGATAATCATTAAACCTTCAACAAAAACATGCCATGTTAGAGGACTCAAGGACCAGAGCTGAAAAGAGGTTTTTAGACCTTGTAGAAGTGGTTATGTTCAAATTACTTTAAATATGTGAATGTCACTCATTATTTTCTCTCTTAAAGTTGTTCAAAAGTATAAAATACAAAGACTTGAGTAAAAGTACTGCCACTGTATTAATAATTCACTTGAGTAAAAGAAAAAGCAGAAATCATGAAAATGACTCAAGCAGAAGATAGCAGGTTATAGTAGTTTATGTGTCTACAATGGACAAAACTAATCTAAAAATGTTTTATATTTATCATATTGATCACATTTTTTATCAACCATGTCAACTAACCAAGGGAACTAAAGTAACTAAAGTAAAGACCACATCAATTATCAACAGTATATGAAACATGTTGCTTGTTACTGTTGCTATTTGGCTAGTTCATTCATTCATGGTTCTAGCTAAATTGTTAGCTACAGTATCTAATAAAGGCGGCACGGTGGTGTAGTGGTTAGCGCTGTCGCCTTGCACTGCCAGGGTCCAAGTTCGATCCCCGGCCAGGCTCGATTCCCGTCTCTGTGTGCATGGAGTTTGCATGTTCTCCCCGTGCTTGGTGGGTTTCCTCCGGGCACTCCGGTTTCCTCCCACAGTCCAAAGACATGTAGGTTAGGCTAGTTGCCGTTCCCAAATTGCCCATAGTGTGTGAATGAGTGAGTATATTTGTGTGTGTCTGTGCCCTGCGATGGATTAGCACCCTGTCCAGGGTGTACCCTGCCATGTGCCCTAAGTCTCCTGGGATAGGCTCCAGTCCCCTGTGACCCTGAATACAGGATTAAGCAGTATAGATGATGAGTGAGTGAGTGAGTATCTAATAAAGATGCCTGTTTAAGATTATCCGACATGTTCCCTATAGGCTTTATCAGCACTTATAATATTATTAATATTATTATTCTTTTACGCAACATGGAATCACTACCAAAAGATCTTACTATTGATATATGACTATCGTGCAATAAAACAACAAAGCTAGCTAATGGTTTATCTGTACATGTTCTTGCAGGGTGGAGAATTGTAAAATGCACATATCTCCAAAGGTGTTTGATTGCATCATTTGCATTTAACAATAAAGATACATGATAAATGAGACCAGGGAAGCTCAACTGTTTCAGATATTGTGGCTCTTGACTAAGCATTTGGCACCTGATGGGTAAATTTTCTGCATTAAACTGATTTTTATTGATTGGGCCTTCAAACGAAATTAATTACAATTTCACACATACAGTCTTATAGTCTTCTTTGGTTAAAGAAGTAATGTTTTACTATAATCATTTATCTTTTTATTTTAAAACTAACTGCTCAAAATTTGAAAGAAAAGTTTTCAAATGTATCATTCATGTCTCCTAGACAACTATGAGGTCCTGTCACTTTTTTTTTTTTTATCTCGAGAAAAAAGATGCACATAACAAATTATCTTTCTTTTAATTTTCAAAAGAGGCCTTTTGAAGCTCAACTTTTTCCACCCCTTTTAGTCTCAGACAGAAAAATCAGACAGCTGTCTATATGGACTCAATCTATTCTGATCCCATCATCATTTATGCATCTCACGCTGGGCTCAGAAAGAGCAAATAAGATCTCCACAAGTACTCACTGAATTTTCATTGAGACTTTTTTCTCTCTGTGATATGCTGACTTTGCACATGTATTTATTTATTTATTATTAATTGTGTATTATTTGTAGGCTGACTGAACCGATTGAAAATTATTGATTGACACTTGTTGGTACTTTGCATCACAAATTATGTTTTCTGTGAATTAGGTTTCTGTGGAATGAGTATTCCACTAGATTTTATTCAGTGTTGAATCATGTGCCAGCTAATAAAACATTATGATGATAGTTTATTTATGATTGCTTTGTTATGCATTAGTTCTATAAAGTCTACATGGTTAAATAAAAAACAAAGTGATTTATTGGCTACCGTAGTGCAATAAAGTTATTACTTTTTATGTACTATTTCAAAATAACCCCCTTTCCTATATATATATAGAAACTCCAAACTAGGTATCATTGAAAAAAAAAATTCTTTATGAAAATTTCTTAGCATCTTACTCCCTCACACAATATCAGACAATTATGCAATCGTAAATAAGAAGAGCATTTCAATCTTCATATTTGTCAGACTTTTTCTGAGACTTAATGGTTAATATGAATGAGACAAATACTGCAGGGGGAAGAGGGGGGACTGATGCATCACCTGATCTGTCCGATGGCATGTGGATGAACCCTTGCCTTATACAGTATATATGGCCGCGACTTTGTTCACACGGAACTTAATTGTACACTCATAAATGCGTTTTAAAAAATGTACAATGCAATCTGTTAAAATGTTTTAATTAACAAAATGTATTCCGTGTTACTGTGAAGTTTATGGAATGAAGGTCTGAGATTTTGCATTGTTAAGTAAATTTCAATCGCACTTATAATTGTGTATTAAAAAATGTACAGCATCATCCATTTAATTTTAAGATTTTTTAGAGGTCAATTATTATTATTATTATTATTATTATTATTATTATTATTATTATTATTATTATTATTATTACTATTATTAAATGATAAGGGAGTTTTCCTTATCATTTAGCATCAATTAGCATATCTCCTCTTCCCTTGGGCCAATTTCGATGAAACAAAGCCTCTATATGTTACCTCAAGCTCGGCCAAATACACCTGTGTAAAGCCCATTAAAATTCAAATCAGGATTTTTTACATGATGCGTGCACAAAAACAGACAGACAAAAATTTCAAAAACCATCTTGATGTGTTCCATTACTCATCTTCCGGCCCCACAAAGATCTTGTACAGACATGCCAACTTTCCTTTAGTTTTATTATATGTATAGACATATATTTTGTTCCATACTAGCATGGTAGTATTTTTTTTTTTCTAAAGGTGGAAAAAAGGAGCCATTAAGAACACTGAGTGGAGTTTAATGAGGATACCGTCCATCCATCTAAAGGATGTCTCCTGTTCTGTTCCATCTATGCTTCCTAGTGAATTTTTAGAAGAAACAGTTTAGAAACATCAGAAACTAAATTAAGGCTAATATGAGAAATACAATTTTGCCTCCCGAGTTATACAAGAGCAAGCTTTGAGCAGTCAGTAAAAAAAATAATAAATCCTCTGGCGTATACTATAATTCTGAATTGTTCCAGGATGTCGTATTGTGTAACATGTTGGCCTTTTTGCTAAAATTTTTGGCTTGCAGTAAGATCAGTAGTCACTCTCACTTGCAAAATGAAAGACACAATTTTAGGCTAAGCAGATACAACTATATTTAAAATCATACATCTGATTGCCATTTAGATACAGGAGGCGAGGTGTAAGGAGGCTGTTTAAGATTTACCTGAAAGACCTATTACAACTAAATGCAAACTGACAATAATGGACCTTTTAGGAAATCATTCCTAATTGCTCTACTAGTTAAGCAAATGCCAGGCTTCAATTCACATTCCCGCATTTTGGACCTTGTTTCTCCCAGCAGGCTCGCTGTTCCATCTCACAGTTGGGCTATTTTGGATTATAGCTAAGTATTTCTGCGCATAGCTCTGTAAAGTCTCTATAAAATCCTCCAGAGTCGTTCCTGGGTCAAATCCCCGTAGGATGTTATGCAAAAAGTGCAGCAACATGAAATCTGCAGTGCCAAAAAAATTAAAGCTTTTCACAGCGGAGCTGCAAAAACAGACACCGTTTCAGACGTGGCCTGGATGTGGATTTGCCAGGCTTGCCTGTAAGACTTTTCACAACACGCTTCAGTAGGAGTGAGGTGTGGTATAAATGACACTTTATACAAATGTTTAATGATGCCGTATGACATACAAGTATAGCATAAATAACTTCAAAACAGATGGTAAAAACTCAATAATTTTAGGTTTGTGGCTGCTGAGATGTTTTTATGTGATGTGCAGTCAACCACGGGTATTTATTTCCTGACTGCAACAGACTGGTTTAATGAGAGGAAGATATAAAATGTACTGTTGACTATGTTGTGCATGAGAATTGGAACAAGTGCTTTAAAATGGAAGAGGGAACATTGAGGGTTACATGCTTTTTGAGTGCCATGCTATAGGAAGTATCAATACGTACAGATACAGGTCCAGGTGGAAAGCATCGGTTTTAAACTTTACCTTCACTTTATGGGTTAAATGACATGATAATAGTGACATAATGGCTGGCACAATCCTAACACTCATCAGCACACACACAGTAACTGGCATGAACAAGACAACAGCAACATTTTGCTAGTATGCCATTAATTGTGCATTATATTTACTATTCTGGACAAAAGTACAGCCTGTGAGAATTGGACACCCAAAGTCATACTCTATCCACTTCCAGGACAACAGGATTTAGAGGATTTATTTTCTTCTCTGACTCATGCTGAATAGGTTTTCAGTGTAAAACCAATAAATTATACGTTCCTCATACAAATTTTAGTGACATTAGTGCTGAAAGGATCATTAGACAGCTGTTTTATGTTTTTGATAGCTTTCTTGGGGTTGTCTTTACTTTACACATGACTGCACTCCAGTCAGCATGTGAACATGGAACATAGACGCACCAACGTCACAAATCCTTCCTGTGTAAGGCCACCGGCACCATGGATAGCGCTCAGTCCTTGTCCGCATACCACCCTTTTCTAGCAGTTTTTGCAAAAATATGCCTATATGCAAGTTCAGTCAAGTGCATCTTCTGATATTAATATGCTGTGTACCGAAGTACAGTGGTGTACACACTAGGGCCCTCATTCATCAACACTGTGTAAAAAGGTTCTTAAAAATGCATACAGAAGTATAATTGGAATTCATCAAATGTGTGTATACAGGTCATTTACCCAAGTGTAAGTAATGAAGCTCAATAAATACCAATTGTTTGGGGCCACTGTACTGTATTTGTGCATGTCAAAACTCATTTAAAAACATAGACAGTATATTAAACTGTGCCACTGAGGATTTTCAAAAGGTCAACTCCTCATTGATGGAACAGAAAAGAGAGAACATTTCAGTATATCCAACGAGACTCTAATAATAATACAAGGTTGTGTCAAAAATTATGTTGGCCGCACTTTATCAGTGCTTTCCACTCAAGGCTACCATCTTCCCAGTCTCTGCTGTGTAGGTGTGAACGTGTTACATCAGTTCCTTTGTAACTGCGATGAAAAATGGGTACCCCACTTGTGATTTGCACAAAAGAATAGAACGTGCCATGATTCTTTTTTTGGTCTGAGGGTGTACCAGGCGCCAAAACAAGTCATGGAAGTGCAGAAAAAGAAGTGTTTTGATATCTGCAAACAAAGTTTGGATTATACTCTAAGGAAGCTGAAAGTTTCCTAAAAAAATAATAATAATCATTACCTGGTGACGAGACATGGATTCATCACTACAAGCCTGAGAGTAAAAACAGAGTATGGAATGGAAACATCCTCAATCGCTGCCCAAGAAAAAGTTCAAAAGTCAACTATCAGCTGGAAAATGGATGCTTAGAGTTTTCTGGGATTCTCAAGGGCCAGTATTGGAACATTATGAGGAAAAAGGTTCAGCAGAGGACTGCTATCCAAGGGCGTTGTAATCTTGCATGAAGATACACATCTGTACATGTCTGCCCACACTGTCAACACTCTGCAAAAACTTTGTTTTGAGGTGTTACAGCATCATCTCCAGAGTCCTGATCTTTCTCCTTCGGACTTTGACCTGTTTGGTCCCCTGAAAGCAGCTCTACGAGGATGAAGATTAACTCTGAGGATGCAGTAAAGACAGTGGTGGGTTTGTGTCTCGCAGCTCAGCCTAAAAACTTTTGAATGAGTGAAAAGTTAATTAAAACAGACTGAGAATTTTTGATTTACCCTCGTAGATTAATATAAGTGCATATTTTTCCATGCTCGGTGGGTTTCTGTCAGGCACTCCAGTTTCCTCCCACAGTCCAAAAGACATGCAGATTAGATTAGTCTTTTTGCAAATTGTCTATGACCATATGAGTGTATGGGATTGGAAGCCCATCCAGGGTGTACCTTGCCTAGTGCCCTGAAATAAGCTCCAGGCTTCCAGTGAACCTGTACAGAATAAGCGGTATGGAGAATGAATGAGAGAATGAGTAATATAACTGATTTAACTTTCTTGTGGTGATTTAACCATATACATTGGTGTTGAAGAAAAAGAACAGGTCTCCATTGTGCAACAGGACAAAAGATTTAGAAAGATTGTTCCAAAGCATTAGACATCCACTTCTGTGAGCACAATCCTGCTTAGTGATGGTTAAGAAATACCTGCCTTCTCTATAGCGAAACATTTAAAAACTGTGACTTTTGCTGAAATTTCTTTTGTGCACCCATCTCCAACTTGGGTTTTTAAGAAAAGATATCAGATATAAAAGATATATATATATATATATAAAAGATATTGCAGCTAAGAAAAATTTATCCAGTCCATAAAATGTCTCCTTTTTTTTTTTTTTAAAGATGGAATGAGGCATGAAAGGCTCACAACAAAACCATGCAGCCCTATGTCACATTCTTTTACATTTTCATTTTCTCTGTCAAATTAAGTGTATTTAACTATAATTACACTGAATTAAAAAAAAAAAAAACAATAATGGATATTGTAAAAATTTAGAAGCCCATATTCATGATAGCACAAAAAAGTGGTGCATTTTAGGTGCGACTTTATTTTCCATCTGGGTTGCTTGTATACACATGGTCAAAACTGTGCATACATACACTTACACACAATTACACATTTGCATACTCCATAAAAATGTGTTCAGCCCGGTGAATGGGACACGTTTGTGAACAACTGGAGGGCCATAAACTAAGCCCATTATTCCCTATATGAAATTATGACATTTAACACATATGATAAATCAATATTTTCTCTAAACTCATTATATAAGATTACTGGTTGGTTGAGACAGGAAGGTGTATCTGGTTGCATATCTAGACACATTGTGGTAAATTAATTGTTACACCACAAATTTGATGAGGGAGTTCAGAGTAATATTGTGCATATTGTATAGTTATTTAATCTGACTACAAATCTGGCATCACATACATATACTGTACATTGCATACACATACACAGGATACTGTCGTGAAATCAAAAGGAAAAACGGTGTTGGTCTTTAACATGACACTTTGGAGTTAATATTTGTGAGTTAAAAATGTGTATTTAATAGACGATATGCTGTAGTGGATAAATGAATAAAATCATTAATTAATTAATTCATGCATTCATTAATTTAATTTATTCATTGTCCACTAGGGGTCACATACCATAAATGCTCCATAAGTTACATGCATATAAAACACACTGCCACAGAAGAATAAACCAAGCCTTAAGAAAAAAAATGAATAAAAAATAAAAATAAAACACCCAAGCCTCCTGTTGTGCTTGTTGGACACTGTCTAGTTAACCCGATAAAGAATCCCACACCCCTTCTATACTTAATATATACTTTTAAGTCATGTTTGAACAATGTGTAGTTGCAGAATGTCCTTGTGATAATGATACTTATTGATTATCAATAAACACAAACATTGATTGTCCCCATCCCTAATGGACACTGTTTTATATATACACCTTTTTTTTTTGGCTGACTGTGTCATACTTACATATACACATACACAACTTTGTGTGTGTGTGTGTGTGTGTGTGTGTGTGTGTGTGTGTGTGTGTGTTGTGTGTGTGTGTGTAATATATATATATATATATATATATATATATATATTACACACACAGAAAAAAATATATATGTACGCACACAGACACACACACACCCAAAGTTGTGCTGGTGGCATGAATAAAAATGTACACTGAATTTTCTGTTGTCTGTTGCACAGGATGCTGTATTTGACCCCTGTGGTTGAGCTGCATCAAAGAGGAAACCCATTCAAGTCTTTGAAATCATGCTTTTAATTTGGCAACTGTGCATTGTCTGAGTTTCTAGGGCTTTTAGAGCAGTTAGAGAAATGTTCTATATAATCTCGCTAAATGAGCTGTTGAATTAGAGGGTCTAATGAGGAACATAATCATCATACAGACTAACAAGAAACCCAGCCTCATTTAGAAAAGCCATCTCTATGCATTAAATTAATGGCACATCAAAATGCCATGATGGAACTATAGAAGGAATTACATAAATGTATTTATTTATTTTGCTTTTTTTTTTTGTCTTCATTTGTTTGTTTTGGGGATTTTTTTCCCCTTCAGATGACATGATGCTAGAGGTGCTCAAGTCCATTCAAATGATGTGAAGAGGTACACGGAAAGTGTGATGAAATCAGTCAGGGCTGTTTGGTTGTTAATTGCATGCATTACGGCTCATTACTGCAGTTTAACGCTTGTCTGTGGAGTGGCTTGGGGGAGGCTGGATAAGTGAGAAGCGCTCGGGGCTTAGCCAGCTCTATGAATCAGGGTATAGCTGAACAACCCTGGCACAGCGCTCTAGTATTCACTCAAACACACACACACACACACACACACACACACACACACCATGCTAGGCTTACACCACCTCATACTATCTCGGGTAGTATTCACTCACACGCACCATTTCAGACTTCATTCATTCTCTATTCCTCTCTCCCTCTCTTTTCGTGTGCTACCTGTGCCTTTGACTCGTACAGTGCACAGAGACCTGTGTGTATGCTCAGAAGTCCAAGCCTAACTCACCATGCACCTCAAAAAGGTGTCTGCTTCCTGTACTGTAGCTTTATTAAAACATGCATGGCCAAGATCCTCAGCACAGATAAGCATTCTTTCATTCAGTATCTCTCTTTGTGTCTGTCCTCACTCCTGAGTCTGCCCAAAATGCAAATAATGCAAGAAAATAATAAAAGTTGCATGTTGGCACTACTGTAATTAAATATTAAAGATACTCATTTTTATCTCTCCTTTTTTTTTTCCCAGAGACATGATGACTGTAGATATTGTTTTCATATTACATGGGGGAAAAAAAATCTTGAGGCTTAATTTAGTCTCAAAGCTTTCATAACCCTCTTTTTTTTTTGCATTCATAGATGATATCGCATGCCGGGTGTGGAAAGTAGGCTAATTTGTGAGAAGAAAGAAAAAAAAATCACTTCAGAGTGAAGAGGTGATTCAGTCATACAGTAGCATGTTCTGCATGTGTCTCATTTCTTCAAGTTCTGTTGGAAAAACAACAAATAAACGGATTGAAGAATTATTCATTTGGATCATCTATCTTACCTGTTGTATTTTTTAGGCGCAAGTATCCACTTTATATCGTATGGACAGACGTTTGTGATGCACATCGTACACACTATTTCTTCTCTTGCACTGTGTGTGTGTGGGTTTGGGAACGAGAGAGTCAAGCAATTTGACTTTCTAAAAACAGTGTCTTTGGAAATAAAACACATAAAGGAAACCCTCCCTCACACACACACACACACACACACACACACACACACCGGATGTTTTTTTTTTTTTCTCTCTCTCTCTGAACACAACCTGCCCCCTGAGCTGGCTGGTTGTGTGTGTGCATTACGGTGCTGTTCTGCTGCCTGTAAAGAGGTGCTGCTGAGGGCTGAGCCGAGCCGTGGCTGGAAGGGGGCTGCAGGCTTTAATTGAATTGTAAATGGGAAGAGGGTGCAGAGCAGACGGCAGATGGGAGGCAGGGGCAGGTGCTTGAGAGGGATGAGGAAGGAAAAGAAGGAGGCAAAGGGAAGGGGTGGAATGGCAAAAAGGCCTGTTGCATGGAGATGACCAGTGCTCTCCCAGTTCCCCATGGAGCCGGTACATTCTGCAGATGAGAAAAGGCACTGGAGCAAGGCCAAGGACTCACTCTCTCGCTCTTTTTTTCTTCTTCTCTCCCTGCTGCTGCTAGCATTCTATCAACCTGCCCTCTGTGGCCCTGCACGTAAGCAGCCCTGTCTGGTATGAAATGATGCATGTTGCAGGATTCGTTTCAAAAGCATTTCATAAATGTCACATTTTATAATCTGGCATTAAAACATCATCCTAATTATAATTTATAACTGCAGCAAGACTGGAAGTGAAGAGTAATTACGATAACTTCTCATTGCCAACTTGGTTTCTTTCAACTTGATAGAATTTATGCTTGGAGGGAAAACAGGTTTTCGTCATGTTCAAATGAAAGGGTTTCTCATTCACCCTAAAAGAAAGCGAAATAAGACTGTTAAACGTTTGTGCCGTTGTTGTGAGGGAAGCTCATTATGAAAAAGCGAAGTTCAAACAGACCCCAGAAGGAGCTCGGTGAACCCGAACAGAGTCGGAGAGGGAGAACACAAGGGAGGAGGGAAGGTTAGGCGTGAGAGAGTTCTCCTGAGGGAAATCAGAGTTCTGTCAGCAAGGAAGATGATCCCAGTCTGCCCTCATCAGGTTGAGACGGCTCAGAGACACACACTTGGCTTTCTTTCCTTCGATGAACATTTGCCTGTGGAGCCTGGCCATGTCTTATATATCCGATTCTGAATTCCCCAGCTCAGTTCTCTATTCAAGTTCATTTCTGGTAGTAAAAACACCCACTAACTGGGACTTGGCAGACTATGCTTTTTATACACACACACACACACACACACACACACACACACACACACACACACACACACATATACATATTTAAAAGAGAAACAGGTCTATAGTTAAGTAGTCCAATTCATAAGCCTCATAAACCAGAAAATTCTCATGATTAACCACAGTTTGTTTTGTACCAGAACGATGCCAAGAGAGTCCTTGTAGTTGAAGTGTAAAAGCTTGTCTTTTTTCCTATCTGCTTTCTCATCTAAGAGTGACAGTTAACACATTTCACTTCATTCTCTTCATGTGACTCTGAGGACGTTTGCCTCTTTATCTAAAAATATAAAGTGTTTGAGAAAGTCGAATATGTACTGTATGATATAATGTTACATTTTAATAGAATGTATTTTCATACTGATCAAACCACTGAGTAGGCACCCTGCTCTTATCCTGGAAGAGATCTTGTCCATCAAGATCAAAATGCTTCAGTGTATCTAAAACCTGTGGATGGTTATCTTAAAATGAGCATCTGCAAGTGTAGATAAGATCATGTAACATTTGCCAAGCTCACAGCTCACCCTTCAACCGATTCAATTCACCTAGTGGCCATTCGGCCACCAAGTGTAGCAATTTTATTTTTCAAAATCTGTATCTTTGTTCTTCTGTTTAAAATTACTTTTGGGAAAAAAAAAGGTGGGTGACATCTTAATTTTGTTAAAAATTTCAAACCCATTATTTAATAAATTCATTCATCCATCTCCATCACTAATGCTTTATGTGGGTCAAAGTCGATAGGGTACGATAGATCTGGAGCCAATCCTTGGGACACTGTGTGCAACGCTGTAATACTCCTTGTTTGAGAGAGCAGGACCCCCGAGCTACAGTATGAGATGAGATAACAACACCAGACACTGCACCTTCTTGCTGCTCAAATCCATATTCATGTAAACCATCTTTTCCTAATAATTAATTTAGTTTCATGAATAATTGTGTAGCATAAGAAAGTTTAGATTTGCCAGTTCTGTTTTGAGTGTGAATCACTTCTGAACCTTGTGCCACATTTAAGCCACTCACTCATTTACTATTCTGCTTATTTTGTACAGGATCAGGGAAAGTCTGGTGCCCATCCTAGGGATCTCGGTGCACTAGGCAGGGTACAACCTGCCTTCGCAGGGGACAAGCACACATTTACCATTTTAATCACATACAATGAGCAATTTGGAAATGTCATTTAGCCTACTACATGTCTTTGGACTGTTGGAGGAAACCAGAGTACCCAGAGTAAACCCACCAAGCAAAAGATGGACATGCAAATGCCAAAACACACAGACCCAAGGCAGGACTCGAACCCTCAACCCTGGACGTGCAAGGTCACAGTGCTAACAGATATTCTACCATGCCAAAAACATTTAGGCCAAATACTGAAAATAACATTTGGACATACACCAGCTTGGGGTGAGGGCAATACGCTTTGTTAAGCTACGGTGGGATTTAATTCTGTTTTGGAAGAGATCAGTTCCACTATCTGTGCAAAAAGACACTGGACAGACTCTGCTATGTATTTCTAGAATAGATGCAGTGCTACTTTTGGCCCGAATCCAGGGTAGTATGCATATAGTAGGTCTGAGTAGTGTCAGCCCTTGCTCAATCTGAACCTAGCACATGCACTGCTGATCCAGATGAGTCATCTCTCTCTCACTCTTACACACATACATTCACCACCGTTTGCTCAGGAGCCCAGGGTTTATATTGCACTTATTAACCGCAGCGGCTGCCATTGCCAAATAATTAACCTGGCTTAGTCTCATGTTTGAGGGCTGATATTTGTGCACCTGTATTGGGGAATAACGGTGACAGACAAGCTCATCTGGCTACTGGAGAGCCATTTCGCAGGCAGGGATTTGAGGCTCACACCGGAGAGAGCCTGATCTCACCAATGTGCCTGTAACCTTTTCCACTAATGAAAAAAGAAGTGCTAATAAAACACAATAAGCTGGGGAAGGCCTCTACAAGCAATACAAGCAGAGTATTATTAGCCATGCAGAAGGAAAAAGGAAACATTACTGATATCAGTCCTCAGCGTTCCTGCTTAAACCCTGGCTCAGTGGATGAGAGAATAGTGTAATATACTAGAGAACTAGACTGTTTACAGATAACCAAGCAGCTGGGGACACTATATAGAGGACATTAGTTCTGAATGTTGCACTGGTCAGTAAGGTTAGATATTTCTTATAGTAGTCCTGTTGCAGCACAGGTACACATATGGATATATATATGTCAGAGAGCGCCATACAAGGCCAAACAATTCATACTATGGCTATAAGTATACTATATATGAGATCTCTATTGCATAATTTAATTTGAATAAAAATGTAAATCAAATAAATTCTGTTAAATTTTTTTTAGCAGTGATATATATTCCATCACTTCTGTTTATTTTCCTACCTGTATTCAAACCAACCTGTGGGAAAAGGTTAAGTTGTGGGAAAAAAGACTTGAGGTGGAAAGACTTAAAAAGGTGAAATATCAGTAGCTTTCTGGTTGTAAGTTTATTCATTCAGCACTTTTTTAGCAAAAACACTTTGGCAAAATCCAGCAAATTTTTTTCTCCGGGTACTCCAGTTTCCACCCACAGTCTAAAAGACATAGATAAGGCTAATTGTGCTATAGATAAGGCTGCAGCTAATTGCTAATGGTGTTTCCAAATTGACCCTAGTGTGCAAGTGAGTATGCGAGTGAGCGTATTCTTGTGTGGCCTGCGGTGGATTGGCACCCTGACCAGGGTGTGCCGTGCTTTGTGCTATGAGTCCCCCAGCATAGGGTCTAGTACACCCAGGTAGCTTTTATTACAGGGTGAGGAAAGCACACTTGATGGTCATACAATCCACTTGATTGTGCTGTACTCAATCTTCCTTACATAGAGCTGCTGGGTAAGGTAAAGCACAAGACTCTCCTCCCCTAAGCACAAAAACAAATCAAAACAAAACTGCTTTGACCTGACATTAAGCCCACTCATACAGCTCTGTCTACTGCCGATCTTGATACCAGATTAGAATTAGGTAGAAAACCCAGATTGTAGCCAACCCCAGGAACTGGTCTTGTGTCTCAGGCAGGCTGCAGTTACTGCTTTCTTATCAATTTGTGGGCACATCTAAATTAAGTTGGTGATTTTTATTTATATGAATTTTTATTATAAATAATAATAATAATAATAATAATAATAATAATAATAATAATAATAATAATATAACTTCTTATTAGTCTTTCCCTGAAAAACACCCATGTGGCTAACCAGAACTAGCCTTATGGCTATTTCTAAGAAAGGAAAAAAATGAAATTGGTACTAAAATAGTAATACGTGACTTTGAAACATACCAGCTGTTCACATTTACATCATTCCCCAAATGCAGTGATCTGCTTGAAGCTTCCTGTCTCCACCAGTTCCCACTGACGAGGCAATTAACTGAGAAACAAAAATATTGCACTCTGAAATATTGGAATATTTTTATTGCGATCCAAAAAATCTCAGTTGATCTTTCTTGTTTATTGTTGTATGCCGGCTTTACCACCAATTAAGTGTAGTGGGTATGGCTATATAATATAATATACTCTATATTATACCCTATATAATATCAGTAGTTAAGCTGATAACTCTTTATTGCAGCATGGTGCACACATCACATGACTTAAAACGTCAGGTGAAGGTTTTTTCCCTTTTCACACAGATTTCATTTCACCCTTGTCCCTGGCTTAGAGGCAAAATACCAAAAAAGACCCCTGATTCCACCTCTGTTCCTTTCATACAGAATGCCAAGACACAATGATAGCACAATATCCCTGCCTTTAACAGATTGTGTGAAAGGGGTTTCTCTCTCTCCTACACATGGCACTCCAGAGTCATCAGTACTCCTGACCCCTTCTGCCCTTCGGACCTGCCTGATTCATCCTGATGCCCTTCTTCTGGTCATAGTTCTCACTGTATGGAGACGACTCACTGTTGAGAATGGCCCAGTGTGGTCTACTTGGGAATGCATATGATAACTAAAGACGGATCCACTAAATATTCATGAAGTCTTGGACTACATTGATGTAAATGTAATGCAAACTGGTCTTCTGTGATGGCTTGTGACTGCATTCAGTTGAATAGTTTTAGGACTGAATTGCCAAAGGGTGTCAGCACCTTTAAAATCAACAATGTCAAAGCAAAACAATTGTACCTAAAATACAAGCCTTATTGACTCCATGTGTATTAACCCATTTCACACATGCAACAGACATTCAAATAAATAAATAAATAAATAAATAAATAATGAATGAATGTGTGATTTGAGTAACGGAGCACCCCTGCCCCAGTAGAGAGATATGTTTAGCAATGCCCCTGGTTTTGGTCAGTTTTTTCACTTGTGTGTGGCAGTCAATGCACATTATTAGTTTTTCATATTTAGTTTATCTTCTGTAGACTAGAACTGAGCAGAATTTTTTTTTTTTAAGTTTTTAAAAATAGAAAACGACCTCTTGTACGCCTTGAGGATTCTGCCGAGAGCAAAAGCAGGACTGAGTTTGACCTGAGGTAGGGTAATCAGAGTTTTATGTTGGTTTTGTATTGAAACATGCAAAAAACCTGAATCAGTCTCTCTCACTCTTGCTTGCTCATTCACTGAGTATTCATACCTGTATGTGCTTGTATAGACATAGTCTTTTGCGTACTATGAAATATTATCCTGCTAGCACCACTGATTGTCACATACAGTTTTGTACCAAGGTCTCCATCAAAAAATGGTTACAGTAGTAACCTCAACAAAATTAACTTCATGTTAAGTAAAACACACTTCCTGTTATGCAAATGCACTTTTGCCCATAAATTAGCACACAACTACAGAAGGGCTTAATTCATAGTCGTGTTATCTGGGATCACCCAAATGAGCTCTTTTGTCTGGTTTGTCTGGACAAACTTCTCACGCATTCATCTATACCACCTTACTCTGTATACAGGGTTGGGGGGGGGGGGGGTGGACTGGAGTTTATCCCAGGAAACTTAGGGCATGAAGCGGGTACAATCTGAACAGGGTGCCAATTTATTGCAGGGCACACACACATGTAATATATTATATTATTTGCTGTTGTGTATACACACACACACACACACACACACACACACACACACACACACACACACACACACAGTACAATTTTGTGGGGATAAAACAAGCACCTTAGTGGCGGCATTAGGTATTATATTTGAGATGAAACCTGTTATGCATTGTTTTCCTAACATGACCGGCCAGAATGATCCAAAGTATCCATTAACTGTGGAGAGCAGATAAGGGTGCCATAGACAAATCTGAAGTGCTCATCAACACAATTCTTGACCAATCAGAAAGATGCACTATTATATCTTGACAATAAGAATGTGATGAATTCTCTTCTTGAATTTATTGCTGTTTGTCCAAAGTTGTCCATTGCTTGAAATGCTTCCATCATTTCAAAACAAAACTGTATTACAAAACACAGGCATTTTTATCGATTTTTCATCCTGTTGCTGCACTTCTTTAAACAACTGGTTATCTAAGTATCAAGTTGATTTGTTGGGGCTACAATGAGAGCTGCAAAACTTCTCAGGTACTCCACTCTCCTCCGAGCTGATCGATTCCTCTGGCTGGCTGAGTCTGACTGCCAACACTCATCTCAAAGGCTTTTCATTTTGAACTGCTGCTGAAACACTTTTCTAACTCATATTGATTTTAATGTGTCAAAACCCGAGCCCCTGCTGTCCGGAATGTTCCGGGACATCAGCCTGGTCTGAGGCTGTGGTGTGCCTCAGAGCTAAGCCTGCAGCCCATTTGAGTTGGCTCAGTAGTTTTCAAGGCCAGCATGTTCTTGACATTGGCTGAAGATTTTGGCAGAGTCCAGGGGACTGCCTCAATAAAGCAACCGGTTTCCATTTGTACTATAGACAAACTGAAAAACACACACTGATGAAACCATGGACACTTTCATCAACCCACTCTAACAGTTGCGATAGCATCATGTTATTTTATTATGAATGAAAAAGCATGGAACAGGGGTTCCATTTATTTATTGATTATCTGTATAGATTTATTTGAATTGGCATAATGACTAATCAGGCTTTATCAAATGGTGGATTGTTCTGGACGTAAATCTGAACCAGGGCACATAGCAGTTTCTCAGTTGCAGCAAATAACATGCATTTATGTAAATTATTTAGCTGAAGGCAATTCATGATGAAAGGCTACATACTTTAATGGATTTGTCTATAGGATTTTTTTGAGAGATATTTTATTAATCTGGACCTTTAGATCATTTTAGTAGAATACCCTTAGTCTACTAACAGTGATGTTACTGATGTAGAGAAATAATGTTATCAATTTTAAAATACTCAAGCAATTTGTGCACAAGAAACATAAAATGCACATGCTGTGTGTGGAAAGCTGATGACTGCATTGTGTGTGAATGTTCCGTCCTCTATGTACTGAAGTGAATTTATTTATTTATTTATTTTTGTATCATGTATATGCTATTCAAGGTCTTTGTAAATAAAAATGCTTTGTGTGTCCCAACCCCCAATACTTTTTTCCTTAAATCTAATTTGCTGCCACTACTTTTTTGTTTGACTCACTACAAAATCACAAATCAGTGCATGAGTTATATTTTGTATTAAGATGAACATGTTGAATGTTCTTAAATTATCGCAAGCACAACTGCAGGCTGATTTAGCCATTGTGAAAAAAAAAAAACTGCAGGAGGTGGATATATTACGGTGGCCGAGAAGTGCAAAACAAGTTAACAAAATGAAAACAAAATAAATTAAAAAGCACAATAACAAAACCCAAAACAAAATAAAACATTCAAAAACAAAATAACAAAACCCAAATCAAAATAACAAATTCAAAAACAAAATAACAAAACCCAAAACTAATTTGTTATATTGTTTTGCGTTTTGTTAATTTGTTTTCGGTTTTGCTATTTAGATTTTTAGTTTGTTATTTAGTTTTCGGTTTTGTTAATTTGGTTTGCACCTCTCGGCCGTTCAGAAACGAACCGGAAAAGGTAGGTATAGTTTATACAGGAAGTACTGTAGCGGCGGTCGATTCGTGTGTGTATGAATGTGCAAACATGTACTGTCCTTATTGTGGTTTCAAATATGGCGTTCTGCCAAATTTTTGCAGTTCTTGTGGAAAATATCTTTTGCTTTTAAAAGAGACACAGCAGTTCGCAAACTAATCTTTATACCGAGATATGTCATCAGCATATCCAAAATCACGGCATACGAATGTCCGTCCTCAAAGTAACGTTGAATAAATTCCATTTCCTTGCTTTCTAATGAAAATTTTTTTTCTTAGTTTTGCACACCGAAAAATGGTTTTAAAATGAAGCAGAACGCACAAGAAAGAGACAATTTCCTACTTCCTGTTTATCTTGAGTGACACGTGTCACAAATTAACAAAACCCAAAACAAAATGACAAATTCAAAACCAAATTAACAATTAGTTTCGGGTTTTGTTATTTTGTTTTCGGATTTGTTAATTTGGTTTTGAATTTGTTATTTTGTTTTGGGTTTTGTTAATTTGGTTTTGAATTTGTTATTTTGTCTTTGAATGTTATTTTGTTTTGGTTTTGTTAATGTGTTTTGCACTTCACGGCCACTGTAATTTATAGCTTTTTGCTAAATCACAATATTTCCACTTACATAATCCGAAGATTTTGACAAAATATTTTGTCATTTGTGCTTTTTATCTCTCTCATGATCTATCTATCTATCTATCTATCTATCTATCTATACACATATACACACACATATACATACACACACATATACATACACACACACACACATACATATACACACACACATACACACACACACACATACATATACACACACACATACACACACACACATATACATACACATACACACACACACACACACACACATACACACACATACCTGTTTTCTCAATTCCAAATCTTGTGCAGGAATGCTTGGTTTCATAATTTATGTTTGTCAAATATGTGTTTCATGAAGAAGCTGGCCTGTTTGGGGTTATGGTTATCATTACTGTTTGCAGCTGAACCATATCAAAAATATATATTTATTTTGCTTGGCTTACCCCCTATGCCCACTTTCAAAAGAACAGGAGAAAAATACAAGTCTGTTCTAGTTTATATATTTTTATACATTTAAGGCATTTGCCAGAGACCTTTATAAAAGAGCAACTTATATTTATCACATTTATTATACAATTGAGCAATTGAGGATTAAATGGCAAGCTCAAAAGGCCCAGCAGTGGCATCTTGGTGGTGCTGGTATTTGTAAACACGACCTTCCAAACAGTAGCCCGACAGCTTTTTCCACTAAGCTACCACTGTATGAAGTAAATGCAAAATCTCTTTGCATGCTTATCGATGCCAAGAAAGGCAGGTTCACAAGTATGATAAAACTCGGCAGGAGGATGACAGCTACTAGCACATTTCTGCTATCTTCTGCCACAAATTCAGATAACTTCCCTTAGCACACTATGACCTTTAAACATGTCTGCCATGAACTAGCAAGACCCAGCACAACACTTCAGGGTTACATTCAGGGTCCCTGAGTTCTGATCACAAACACCTGTTCCAAATTGCACTTATGTTACATAAGCACATCCCCATAGACTTTGCAAATAAGTAAGTAATTTCTCAGAATACCTTTATCTGAATGTTGCCAAGGCTGGTTTGATTCCATGCTTTTTTGACTTTGCCCTCAGGCTTTTGATTATGATTTTGCTTCTGATTTTGCTTCTGGTTTGCACATCAACTGATATTATTTTCTACTATGTTCTACTTTTCTATTAAATGCTATACCTTTTTGTTGTTTTGCATATTTACAACCTTACATTCACAGACATTGCAGTGATCATTCAATGTGGAACACCTGATCCTTGAAAATCGACAGATAACTTGATGCCAAGAGATACAATGGGATCTGTACACACCTGTTTGACTTGAATGCACTCATGCATTTAAATGTTTTAAACATTTTTTTTTATTATTATTATTCTTTTTCACTGAGACAAGTACATGAAGTTCATGGATAAAAAAAAAAAAAAAAGCTAAACTTTGATGGAATTTAAAGGGGCCATTTTGTTCTGAACATAACTAATAGTTTGATAAAGTGTGTTCCATCTCAATGTTTAATGTCCACTTGCAACCAATTATTATTGTTGTTCTTGGAGTCAAACGTGGACCTGATGTTCTCTTCTGGTCATTGGACGAGCTATTCTGCGTTGACAAATATGCGCCTAAAAGGGGCACATTAATTTAATTTAGCCAGTTGAAAAAGTAGGTTTGCACTTGTTTTCTTCAGCATTTTTATAGTTTGTTCAGATGCAGCGTGGATCAGTTATCAGTTCTCTCATCCCATGAGAGAAAGCAACTGAAGGTTGTTAGGAGGGTGCTTAATACAGGTGGATATAAAAAGCACTTTGATCCACATGAGGAGGCTTTTATTACCTAGCTTTTGTGCTTCTACTAAAATTTTGGAAATACCTGTCCATACCATTTTTTTTTCCATACAGCACTTATTTTATATAATAAAGATTTATATTTTGTAGATCTAAATGATCTAATGCAAACAGAAAGGCTTTTAGATTACATTTAATATTTCATAATATTTTGGAAAAATGTCTGTAGTTATACTTTATATACACATCTGCATAAAGTATGCTGAAATATAGGGAATATAATTTTATAATAAATCTACTTCATTTTCAATTTTTTCACTTTTTCAAAATTTACCAAGAAAATGATGCATACTCAAGGTCCAAAAGACACCCTTGATGATACCACCCCAGGGACCAAGAAATATACAGATTGGTACTTTTGTTTCTCAAAAGGTGCACTTTTGTTCCCCCCAATATTAGTTAAACATATTATTTAAGCTTCCACACCCTCAGTAGGGTTTGTTATGCTTTTCACTCATGCCCTTATGCTGTCTCAGTATCAAACTCAACACCTCCCCATCAGTGAATACAAGTCCTTCAGTCATTACTGTCATATTCCAATGCAGTTTCACCTTTTATTCATCGAAAAAAGGGCAGGGAGAAACATGTAATTATTTTCTCTCGCCCTCCCCAACATCAAAGACATCACGGGTGATTACAGGGAAAACAGGCTCTTTGAAGATGCCGCGGGTATACCGGTTTACATAGTCCTCTGCTTAGGACTGTCACTCATTCCATACACACAGACTCTTCTTGCATCTGATTCAAGATGCTACATTCTCACCTTGCTTAGTCTTCATGTACTGTTTAGGTGAGGGAGAGAAAGTAAAGGAATGGAAAGGGTGGGTGCATACAATTGTAAATTGCCATGTTATTTGGTACTCTCCCTTGACGAGATATCCTTTTAATTTATGAACACAAACTCTTCTACCAAGGCCCTCATTTCTCCCCACTTTACAGACTGTATTTGTGTGATCTTGGAAATTGAAGAATAATTTGAAAGCAAGATGTATATCTGTGCCTGGCATGGCAGTCTTTTACAAGGGAAGATTTAGTGACTTAGAATCTGGTTTTACATTTGTGAGGTGGGAGGAAAGTTCAGCTAAGGAACACTTTAATTTTCTGTATCTTCCACTTTTGGCACTGTGCCTCTTAACTCCACAGCCATTCATAACAACTTCACGATGTTGGAAATACATTTCTTTTCAGCTTTATAAATAGAAGCCTCACGTTCCCCTATCCACTATCCAGTCAAGCATGAAGTCCGCTCACATAATGAATGAATGTGCTTCAGCCACCGCATTATTAGGCTATACTAACTCAGTTCTTTATGTTTCCATACAGTATTACACTACACTTTCCATCCTCATTCGGCCTAATGTTGGTTCAGGTATTCCTTCCAGGTGGAGCAATAGCTTTCTTGCTGTCAGTGGCATTTAAGCATGGGGTCCACCATGCATGCAGATAGAAAGCATGAGGGAGGAAGCAGGTCTCATCTAGCCTATTTGAGTCACAGTCACGCAGTTGTGGTAGACAAAACAATCGACTGGATGAGGACCTGAACTGTAAGGAGAAGAAAACGGAAAAAGAACGGAAATTAAATTTTTTACATTGTCATTTCGAGTGCATGGTCACCATGGTCAAACAAAATGGTCATCAAGGACAGTAAAGTCTCAGGGGAATGGGCTGAGGGAAGGGCAGGAGCTTTATCATTTTCTCCTTCAGACAGAAATGTATGTCTTCACATCAGTTTACAAAGACTCAGCACAGTTAAGAGAAAGGTGTCTTTGCTGAGTCAACATTCTAGGAGTCAAACACTGGAGCCAATTCTGCAACCAAGCCTAGTTATTTAAACCAAGCAACAATAAATACTCCTTTAAAAAAAAAAAAAAAAAAAGATATATGCTTAAGAAATATTGGTCATGTCATTAAAAATAAGAGCATATGATGAACTGAATACCTGGATGCAAACCTAATTTTAATATGACACAAAAATAACCTGAGGAAATACAAAATGTCCCTGCCCGCTAACTCATGAATGTACTGTGATTAACCTATTGTTTTGGAAAGCTGAGTGACGTTTGATGTGATTACTGCCAGACCTGTTGAATCAAGAAATCACTTAAATAGAATCTGTCTGAAAGTGAGGCATGCTAAAAGATCTCAAAAGCCAAAACACATCACACCGCAATGTAAAGAAATTCAGGAACATAGAAGAAATAAAGAACTTGACATGTATCTGTCTGGAAGATTTTACAAACCCATTTCTAAGGAAGAACACAACAATGACTCATCCAGGAACTCATAAAAGAACCTGAATGACAATTAAAAGATCTGCAGGACTCACTTGCCTCAGTGGAGGTCAGTGTGCATGATTCAACAATAAGAAAGAGACTGGGCAAAAACGATGGCTTCTCACATTTGACTGAAGACTTTTGGACAAAAAAAAATTCTGTGGACTGATGACAAAAGTTTTTCTTTTGGGGAAGGTTTGCGTAACACCTTGCAACACATTAATTCATGAAAAGAACATTATACCAACAGTTAAACAGGGTGGTAGTAGTAGTAGTAGTAGTAGTAGTAAATGTGATTGGTGGCAACTTCAGTACCTGGATGACTTGTCATAATTGAATCATGAACCATGAATTCCCTTTTTTCCCCATTTGCATTTTCATTCAGTCCCCTATATTCCGATACCCCTAACTAAAATCCATTAAATCCACTTGCCTTCAGCAATAAGTCACCTAATTAGTAAATAGAGTCCACCTGTGTGTATTTTGTATGAATCAGCATTAATCAGAGAATCAGCCAAGAAGCCCATAGCAACTCAGCTCAGGTGGGAGAATTTGTCCACGGGACAACCATTATTCGTGCACTCCACAAATCTGGTCTTTATGGAAGAGTGACAAGAATAAAGCCATTGTTGAAAAAAGAATCCATAAGAAGTCTCATTTGCATTTTGCCAAAAGCCACATGGGGGACACTGTAAACATGTGGAAAATTTTACTTTTTGGTCTAAAGGTGGTGGAAAACTAACATGGAGTGCATGGTGGTGGTAGCATTATGTTGTGGGGATGCTGTTCTTCAGCAGAGACAGAGAAGTTGGTCAGAGCCAAATACAGTTCATTCTAAGAAAACCTCTAGTCTGCAAAAGACTTGAGTCTCATGTGAAGGCTCATCTTTCAGCAGGACATTGACCCTAAACATACAGCCAGAGCTACAGTGGAATGGTTTAGATCAATTCCCATTCATGTGTTAGAAAGACCCAATCAAAGTCCAGACCTAAACCAAATTGAGAATCTGTGGCGAGACTTGAAAATTTCTGTTCACATACGTTCTCCGTCCAATCTGCTTGAGCTATTTTGCAAACAAGAATGGGCAAAAATTTTCACTCTGGTAGAGACATACCCCTAAAAGACGTGCAGGTGTAATTGCACTGACAGGTTCTACAAATTATTGACTCAGTGGGGGCTGAATACAAACACATGCCACACTTTTCATAAATTTACCATACAACGGTTGTAATGTGACAAAATGTGGAAACGTTCTAGGATTATGTATACTTTTGCAAGGCACTCTCACTTCATTCTGTCGTGTGATCAGCGACAGAAACTTTTCTGTGCAAAACGGTGACTGCTGAGAGTGGATTAAATGTGTGATATGAATTTTTGGAGAATGTTGAAGCCCAAGAGAACATTTTAAACTCAGTTACTGCTATTGAAGTCACCCAAGCATTAATGAACTACAGGTACATTTCACTTAATGTCTATGATTTGTACTGTAATATAGGACATTATGTGTTCCCTTTCAAAAGCTACACTCAATGCTGCGTGAAAACGCTATGGGAACATCTCTTTGTTGCCCGGTTGTGAAGCCTGTGCATGTCAAACTCGCCGAATACCTTCGGCTTATAACCTGTGCCAGGCATGACGTCACAGAATAAGGTGCACCTGCAGGTTATAAATAGGAGTGACCCGGAAACATCCTCAGATCTTTTTGTCTTCAGGACCGACTTTGTGTTTGCGTGTGTGTGCAACAGAATCACGGTAGGAAAGAAAAACTTTACTTACCGATAATGGAAAGCTATTAAGTCACTTCGCGCCGCGGCTCGCGGTTTCTCTTTAAAGAAGTGGGGCTCGCGTGCGTATGAGACGGGATTTCCCCCTTTCTCTCGCGCTCTCCCCGGATCAGGAAGTGTTTAGCGTCTGCTTCTCAAGCGCGCTCCGGCGCTCCTTATGAGCAGACGGAAGAGATTAAACACTTGCTTCCATGGACATAGCGCGCCGATCTGGCAGACGCGCATGAGACGGGACGTCCCCCTTTCTCTCGCGCTCTGGCGCTTCTTATGAGCGGGGGAAAGAGACTTCCTCACTTGCTTCTATGGAGATAGCGTGCCGATCGGGCAGACGCGCATAAGACAGGTTTTTCCCCTTTCTCTCGCGCTCTCCCCGGATCAGGAAGTTTTAGCGTCCGCTTCTCAAGCGCGGTCCGGCGCTTTTTGTGAAGGGACCGAATAGATTTCCTTTCTCGCCGCAAAAATAAATAAATAAAATAAAAAATCCCCAAGCACTCAAAGTTAGACGACAGGTTTCTGTCAGGTGGCCAGGGGAGTGGCCTCAACGAGGGTTTCCCCTACCCCCTTTATTTTTTGGCGACCTCTATGACGAGTTCACTCTTTCATGGAATAAGCCTGATTCATCCCGTTTTATGATGATACCCCAGATCGAAGAGACGTTTGCGAGCTATCTCTCTCCTGGGAGCTCATCCTCCCTGAAAAAGCCTACATTGCCCACCAAGCCGTGTAGACTAACATCTTCGTTGGTGGGGAAAGCTTTTCAGGCAGCGGGTCAGGCTGGTGCTGCTCTGCACACCATGGCAGTTTTTCAGGCATACCAAGCTCACCTGCTAAGAGTTCTGAGCACTGGCGGGTCTATTGATGGCGCCTAGCCACAGATTTATTTCTCTGTGCCACCAAGCAGACGGCCCGTGCTATCGGCCGTTCTATGGCTGCCGCGGTCGCCACGGAGAGACATCTGTGATTTAATCTCACGGGCATCAAGGTCAGGGATCGCCCCCCCCCCCCCTCCCTCGCCTTTCAGCTGTAAACACCGCCGCCACTAGGTTCGGGAGGTGAAGCTCTACGAGCAGACCTCTGTGAGGTTTCTCCCGTGCCGTGCTCAGGAGTCGGGACCGTCGGTCACCCAGTCCCGACCAGGTCTGGTCCCAACGAGGGCGTGAGGTGCAGAAGGAGTGTGTGCCGAGCCAGCTACCCTCTCGTAGAGACAGGGGAAGGACTCGTCGCGCTTCGCAATCTGCCTCAAAAAGAAAAAAAGCACCGGACATGAGGAGCCTTATCTCCGCCAAAAAGGAAGTCCTGAGGTTGACGTGCCCAGGACCATGGGGGTGTCTCCCCCTGGGGAGGGACGTGTCAAAAATCCAATAGGGGATAAAGACTCCTCCCTGACACCCTATGGGGGCCGTTGTCTAATCTCCGCCACCTCTGGTGTTTCGGGAAGCAGCGGTCTCCACCAAAATGTTAGGTGCTCGGTTCCTTCCTGCCTTGTTTCAGGATGCCAGACACCTAACACCCCCCCTCCGTTGCACATCGTTCTCCGCGTTTTCAATGGCGTGGTGTTCACTTCCATGAAACCGGAGCGAGCACATCTGCTGACTTGGCAGTTACAGAATGAGTTTGCTGGCAAAAAGGGGCCATTGAGTATGTTCCCCTGCCAGATAAGAGATGGGGGGTTGCGTCCAATTTTACATCTTCTTGGGCTGAACATCAAAATGTTGACAGCTAAAATTATTGTTCTCAAATTCAACCAGAGGTTTGGTTTGTGACGGTCGACCTGAATGACGCATATTTTCATATAGAAATATTGCCACAACACAGGAGGTTCCTGAGGTTTGCTTTTGGGGGCAAAGCTTACCAGTATCGGGTCCTTCTATCTGGCCTAGCCTTGTCACCCCGCACATATAAAATGCACGGATGCAGCTCTGGCTCTATGATTCCAGGGCATCCGTATTCTGGCTGATCCTAGCTCAGTCTTAATAGCTAGCGCTTCGACATCAGGATGTCATCCTAGCTCATATCCATTCTTTAGGATTGAGACTCAACGCCACGAAAGGCGTTCTCTTTCCTGTTCAGAGGACAACATATTTGGGTGTCACATGGGATTCGATCACAAGGTGGGCACAGCTGTTTCCCACTTGTGTCGAACCCATCCTCCAACACCCTGAAGGAAATCAAGCTAGGCCAGAAAGTGACTCCATCACTTTTAAAGATCTTTAGGTCT
>JAAGKR010007377.1:0-29134 GCA_011419295.1 Clarias macrocephalus | reverse complement strand
GTGTGTGTGTGTGTGTGTGTGTGTGTGTGTGTGTGTGTGTGTGTGTGTGTGTGTGTGTGTGTGTAATTCCCCCCCCCCCTCCCCCCCGATTTTCTCCCTAATTTAGTCGTGTCCAATTCCTCCCCGTCACTAGGGGTCTCCCACATTAAGGCTACAAGACTATCACGTGTTTCCTCCGAACCACGTGACACCAGCTGACCGCATCTTTTCGAACTGCTCGCTCGCGCACCGTTGGGAGCACCCTCCGGCTGCGAGAGGTTACAGCACCACCCGGGATTCATATTTAGACACATTTAAATATAACAGTAAAATATATCTGTAACCAAAATGGGGTGCTGACGAGGACAGCGTGTGCTATCTGGGAAGACTGTAATATTTGTTTGCGTGTTACTTTATTATTAAGTTGAATTATTGTCCACATTATTAAGTGGTCAAGCATTTTCAGATAGCACACTGCTGAAGAGCCATCGCTGGGCCTACGTCATTTTGTCCATTGGCCCATTGTTGGCTCATTGGTGGGGCCAAAGATAGTTTGGCACAGTAGATAATTGCAAAGTTGGAAACTCACTCACTTATCATCTACTGTATCCTGCTTAATCCTGTATTCAGGGTCACAGGGGCGGAGCCTATCCCAGGAGATTTAGAGCACAAGGCTGGGTACATCCTGGACAGGGTGCCAATCCATCGCAGGGCACACACACATACACACACACTCACACAATCATTCACACACTGCGGCCAATTTGGGAACACGAATTAGCCTAACCTACAGGTCTTTACAGTGGGAGGAAACCGGAGTACCCGGAGGAAACCCACCAAGCACGGGGAGAACATGCAAACTCCATGCACACGGAGATGGGAATCGAACCTGCCCGGGAATCGAACCCAGACCCTGGAGGTGCAAGGCGACAGTGCTAACCACAACCCGGGAATCTGTGCCACCAGAAATTGGAAATTAAATTAGACTCTTTCAATATCGCCAGTAGCAATAATTTATATCATCTTTCCATTTCCAACTTTGCCATTACCTATTGAACCACCAATAAACCAACATTGGCCCAATGGAAAAAATGACATGGGGCCACCCAGTGATTGAAACAGTACCCCAGTGTATGCACTGCCGTTAGCCCAGCACTGGCCCTTTAGCAGTGTGCTATCTGGGAAGACTTAAGACAGAGTTCTGCCAAAGACTTCTGTGAGCAAAGATCAACAGCCTGGCAACATGAAATTTCATTTCTTTTCATTTGCTTTATTCTTTATTAAGGTTTGCTACAGTGTAACAAGACTCAGAGTGTTGTGACTTGTCATATTCCATCATATGATAAGACACAATATGAAATATGGACAAAAGATAAATACATGAGGCGAGATTTGATTGACGTGTACTGCATGTTTTCATGTTTTCAAGGAGCTTCACAAAAAGACTGTTTAGTAACTGCAGTCATTTTAAAGAGTCATTTACTTCAATTTTCACAGGATCAAAAGTAATTGGACAGTCGAGTGATTAACAATTTAAAGATGATTTGTGGACAGTTTTATAAATATTCCATGACAACTTATGGAGATAAAAGATCTAGAGTTAATGTCACGTGTTGATTGTGCTGATGCAGGTGAAGGAGGCCAGTGTTAGGCAAAAACAAAGAAACAAAGAACAAAACAGACGTATTAGAGAGGGAACCGGAGTACTATGAGGTCAAATCAACAATCTAGTATGTTCTTAAAAACGCACTTGGTTGTAGAGAACCACTTTACAATTTCTACCTGAGTGAAGATCATCTACACCTGAGTGAAGATCATCTACACCTGAGTGAAGATCATCTACACCTGAGTGAAGATCATCTACACCTGAGTGAAGATCATCTACACCTGAGTGAAGATCATCTACACCTGAGTGAAGATCATCTACACCTGAGTGAAGATCATCTACACCTGAGTGAAGATCATCTACACCTGAGTGAAGATCATCTACACCTGAGTGAAGATCATCTACACCTGAGTGAAGATCATCTACACCTGAGTGAAGATCATCTACACCTGAGTGAAGATCATCTATACCAGAGTGAAGATCATCTATACCTGAGTGAAAATCATCTACACCTGAGTGAAGATCATCTATACCTGAGTGAAGATCATCTAAACCTGAGTGAAGATCATCTACACCTGAGTGAAGATCATCTACACCTGAGTGAAGATCATCTATACCTGAGTGAAGATCATCTACACCTGAGTGAAGATCATCTACACCTGAGTGAAGATCATCTATACCTGAGTGAAGATCATCTATACCTGAGTGAAGATCATCTATACCTGAGTGAAGATCATCTACACCTGAGTGAAGATCATCTACACCTGAGTGAAGATCATCTATACCTGAGTGAAGATCATCTACACCTGAGTCAAGATCATCTACACCTGAGTGAAGATCATCTACACCTGAGTGAAGATCATCTATACCTGAGTGAAGATCATCTATACCTGAGTGAAGATCATCTATACCTGAGTGAAGATCATCTATACCTGAGTGAAGATCATCTACACCTGAGTGAAGATCATCTATACCTGAGTGAAGATCATCTATACCTGAGTGAAGATCATCTATACCTGAGTGAAGATCATCTACACCTGAGTGAAGATCATCTATACCTGAGTGAAGATCATCTATACCTGAGTGAAGATCACTCTGGAGCAGGTAGTGTAGGAGGATCAGTCTCAGTGTTAAACAGCCCAGTCACATGGCTGAGCTTTTGAGAAACTCCGTCCAAAATGAAGAAAAAAGGCTGTTGTCAGTGGTGTTGTGTGTACGGGGGGGAGATTTCGGCTTGTTGTAACGTCACCTTGTGTGCTGACGATGTCGATGTCTGTGTGCCAGGTTCGCTGATTTGACATCAGCTTTGTTTATGAGGATATTTTGTGTACTGGTGGATGTACGTACAGTAAACTAGTGACTGTGTTAATGTTGTGTACTGGACTTTTTACATGCGTGTACACACACACACACACACACACACACACACACACACACACACACACACACACACACACACACACACAGACATCTCAGACCACTCAGACTTCTACAAAGAATGTTGTTTTTTCTCGGCTTCTGATTGGCCCCCTGTTGATTAAGGCGGCTCCTAATATCGCTTAACAGCTTATTTTTGGACTTGGCTTGCGAATACAGATTTTCAGAACCTATTTCTCTTTATGATTTGCCTTTTTTTGGGGGGGGGGGTATAGTGTGTGTGTACAGTAATGTTTGCAGGTACTGTAGTTACATCACAGGCGCCTTCTTCACACGATCAATGGTAGGCAGCAGCATCATCATCAGCTTTTATATCACACTGGTGTAAAAGCAGCCAGTGACATGATCAGCTTTAATTCATCCTGCGAGTGTGTCACAGGCCGAGTGTCACAGCGTGGGTCAGCCGAAGCTCGTAGCTCCTGAAACCCCGGATCAGAGCGAGACGTGGCTGCAGTCACAGCACATAGGACAGGCAGGAGTACAGTAACGGCTGCTGGACCACTGGTGTGAGGAGCAGCAGCGAGGTGACTGCACTGTCCATTTACAGGTAATGTAGCACACAGGCGTCAGGATCTGCACACACACGCACAGAGCCGTGAGTATCCACTAGTTTCATCATGAAGCTGAACAAATTGTATTTGACACTAGCTTTTAAATTAACACACCAATTATAGACTTTTCTTCATTCTTTACTGTTTATTGCTTTATATTTTGAAATGTAGGAACTTTTTGGGGACGTCCTTACTGTCTTTTACAGCTGTTATTTACACGTGCCTAAGACTTTTGCACAGTGCTGTATTTCAGGGTGACTCTCTTCTCCTCTACTGAACAGCTCTTACTCCACTCTCCTCTCTTCTAAACAACACTCGATCTCTCCATTTCTCTATTGTTTATTACTCAGGTTGTAATTAGAATAGAAGAGAAATATACAATAGAAGTGTTAATGTTGTACTTGAGCTTTACTTGTATTAAATCTCAAGTTATTCAACTTTTTGTATGGAAGGTGCTGAGCATAATAATAATGTTTGAGTTTACTCCAGATCGTTAATATTCATATAAATTCTCCATACTATTATATTATTTATATAATAATAATAATAACAAATATTCGCAAGTGAAAAACAGCAGTCCAGCTAACCTGCAGGCTGTTCAGTAAAACTAAGCAGCTCAACTATACAGAAATTTACCGGGGATGGGTGGGGAGGGTCTGTACGATACAGGTGTGTCACAGGCTCATACTTCACAGAAATAATGGTGGGACGTGTCAGAGTCAATACTGTGAGCATGTCACAGGCGTTTTGCAAAAGTAATGAAAATGGCTACATAAGGCCGAATTCATGGCTCCTGAAACCCCGAGGGATCAGACTGAGACACATTGACAGCACATGGGACAAGCAGAAGTGAGGGCGGCTGAAACATTAGAGCAGTTTGAGGAGAGGCAGCGAGTCGACTGCACACTCCATTCTCATATGGTTACTCCAATAATAGTGATAGTTTTACTACAGGCTCATCCATTAATCATCTATTCTACATGGATAACACGAATGTTTTTAACAAGAATACCTAAGAACAAAGTGACCCATCATCATAAAAGGCTTCAGCAATGCCATCGAATGGAGTTTGCACTAGACAACCGTCCCAAAGCTACAGTCAAAAATGGGGAATTTGACACCTCCAAAAACATCAGGACTGTCAGGGGTTGTTCAGTGGTTAAGGCATTGGACTACGGTTCGGAAGATCTCAGGTTCAAATTCCTTGACCACCTAATTGTCCCTGTAAGGCCCTAAACTTTCAACTGCTCTGATTTATAATGAGATAAAAATGTAAGTCGTTCTGAATAAGGGTGTAAATGTGATTGGCATTAACACCAGCATTAAGGATTTAGAAGAAGGCACTAAATGAAACAACAAAATTAAAGAAAATATTCTATTCAGTTAAATTTTATTGCTATAGTGCTTTTAACAATTTCCATGTGTCGCTCAACAGAGAGACAGGGAGAGGGAAAGAGGGGGGAGGGGGGGAGAGGAGAGAGAACAGTTAGGTCTGGTCACAGTCACATAATGTATAATGTGGATGTATATTTAGTGCAGAGTGCAAGCAGGGACCCAAACACACACACATGAGGCTCCCTGAGATGTTTAGCAACCAATCACCTCAACGTCAACAAACCTGAGTGATCAGTGAGAGTGGGGACGACAGCATCTAAACATACCAGTTCACCAGATACTCTACGTCCATGAGTCCCCCAGATCTGCTCCTTTACCTAAGGCTCATCTATTTACAAACATGCTGTGCTAAATAAACAGGTTTTTAGTCTAGACTTAAACACTGAGACTGTGTCTGAGTCCCGAACATTAATAGGAGACTATTCCATAACTTTGGGGCTTTGTAAGAAAAAGCTCTGCCCCCTGCTGTAGTTTTAATAATACGTGGTACTGACTGACACAGTTTATTTCTATGTTTGATATCGGCCTGTAATTAGAAAGCTGACAGGGGTCAAGGTCAGGTTTCTTGATTATCGGTTTAATAACAGCTAATTTAAAGGATTTGGGAACATACCCACTACTGAGTGATACAGTTAATTACTTTCAACAGGGGTTCTATTATTGCTGGTACTACCTGCTTGAGTAAATGTGTCGGTATAGGATCTAATATACAGGTTGACGATTTAGAAGAAGAGACGAGTGAAATTAGTTCCCTCGCTTCAAGGGGAGTAAAGTATTCTAGGTTCTGATGTGACCTGGTTAGTTCATCATCTGTGTCAATTAAAATGTCCGGTTTCAAAGCCTGAATTTTTTTTTGCCTAATATTTACAAATTTATTATTGAAAAGTCATCACTACTGTATGTTGTTGTCATGGAGATATATCAGAAAGGAGGACTTCCCAAGAATACAAATGGTAACAAAATCTGAACTCAGTAAAACCAACTGAATGTAGCAATCAACGCTCTGGTTATGTTGAGGGATCAGGAAAGTAGAAAGAAAAAAAAATTCCAACTTTAGAAAGGATGCACATGACAATACAGTAGCAGATGTGGATAAATTGTACCTTCCCGGAGGTGAGGGTGAAAGGGGCCTAATTCAATTGGAAATCACCAACAATAGAAGGTCTAGATCACATTTTAATTTAATTTAAATAATTTAAATAATCATTAGAAAGCATGACAAACAAAATAAAAAAGTCCAAATAGGTCTTAACCACCATGAAACCTGAAAATTAAGCTCCCTATGCACATGCAAAAAAGGCAAATAAGACACAAAGGAATACCTAAAAAGAGTTGTGAGAAGATGTAGACCAACAGACGACTAACCAATGGCCCGTAACTGCTTTGCTGAGATCTGAAACAGGATGTTTTATCACTGCTGCCCAAGACCAGGTACAGACACAGCCGGCGGGAAATGTAATCAGTTTCAGTAAACCATTGACCATATAGTGTTGGGCTGCCCTGAGATGGCCAATACTGAATGCTTATACAGTACAGACACAACACGGCTGCCACAGACCTGCACATGGATGGACAAGGACATGTCCATCCTGACTGAAAGGAAGACCTCAGTGAAAGTAACTAAAATACAAAGACCTTAATTAAGATCAAGACCAAACAAATGTGGGAATGAACACGACAGCAATGCCAGTGGTGATGGGAGCCCTGGGAATTGTGAAGAAAGTGATGGAGAAATAAACCAATCAGGTCTTGAGTAGCATCAAAACTGTGTCGTAACCCTTTATATGATTCAGGAGATCCATCATAGAGGAAATGGAGCTGCTCTTACCCTGACCAGTCTGACATGTTTATACAGTATTATAGACTCTGTTCTCACCGTGTACATAACATACTGTTGGTTATATTGGATGAACTCATGGTGGACTGTGTGATTTCAGCTGCTACTACGTCTACTGTACGCCTACTAAAAATCATCATCATCATCATCATCATCATCATCATCAATGACAACAACAACATATTACGTAAATAATGATTGGTTGCTTTGGTGCATTGCTTCACATTTTGTGTTTCTCAACTTATAGCAGGTCCTTTTTTTATCTGTTTATGAAAACAATGTGTTTATTCAGGTGTTTGGTTTCTATCCAGTGGTGGTTTTGCCTCCAGATCGCAGTCCATCAGCACGTGGCTCCACCTGTAAACGGAACCTCTTGCAGCAGCACTTGTTTGTTCTCCGATCGCTGGAGCGAGTGTGTGAGAAATGGCCAAACTCCGCTCTACATTTATTCTACAGATGCGGTTCAGTGAGTTCATACACACATTAGTGAATAAACAGATAGTGAAGTGTAAATGATGAATAAATCCCTGTAGCTGTGAGAGTGTGTGGGCGAGTGATTATGTGCTGCTCTTTCAGCTTCCTTGACACAATACAGAAATAAATTCTTTTTAAACATTTTATTTGAAGTGTCACTGAACATACTGTATATTGGGTCATATTTGTAAAACAAAGAAACAAAGGAAAGAGCATTAAGACAGACAACATAGTGTATAAAACTATAAAGACAATATATTAGCAGGTCGGGGTGGGGGGTGGGGGAGGGGTGGGGGGGGGTGAACCCGAGTGAAAATTATGCCAATGTAATCTGGAATAAAATCAGGAGCAGCATTAGCTTGTGCTAGTAATTATTATTGTAGTCAATATTAATTAAAAATAATGTTTCTCAGCATTAATATTGACTACAATAAAATTTTAATAAGTAACTAGCACAAGCTAATGCTGCTGCTGATTTGAGTTCAGATTCCCTGTTCAGTAATTATTTGCTCAGATAAATTCACTGTATCGAGAAAGAATCAATATATCCTCCTCTGCAAATTAGAAGTGAAAGTGGGCGTGTTTCAGGACACGTATGGAATAGACCAAACTAATTAATAAGGGGGGAGGGTGATATATTCACATGCACACAAACACACGCTCTCTGTCGGCGACGCCCGTGCGATCGACGCACTCACACATCTGTGTAGGAAAGAGATGCAATATTATGGTTTCCATCATTTTTTTATATACATTTGCGTACTGACTGGGCTGGTCCACATTGGCCAGCGGCGGTGTTCCAGTGTCCCGGTGTTTCAGACGGCCAGTCCGCCACTGCCATCAGGAGAATCGTGTGTAGGTCACACAGGTCACATCAGATTGCTGCACTCCAGCTTCCTGCGGATTGAAATGTGTTTGTGTGAAGAGTTTTAATTTGCTGTAACAGTGACATGATCTCAGCATTGACCTTCTGTGGTTCTGTTAACTTACAGTATCATTCAAGTACTCGTCTAAATATAAATAATAATAATAATATATAAACCAAAATATTCACTGAAGTGTCACAAAGATTTGTCACATTATTTTAATGGTTTGCACACACCTTTAACTCTCTGGTCTTTCTTTTATTTCTTTCTACACTATTTTCTAGAAACTATTATTTTTATAAAACAATACTGAAGACGTTTATCCCAAATACACAATAATTTTGAAATTAATTTTGAACAGTCGATATTGAGATGTTTATCTGCTACTTCTGCTCTGTAAAGCTTCATAACGGCTCTAATCTGAGGTGCTGGTTGAAGTTAATTGGTGATTTCTGAGGCTGGTGACTCTAAATGAACGTCTCCTCTGCAGAAGTAAGTTTTGGTCTCGCTGTCCTGGGAAGGTCTTCATGAGAGACAGTTTCATCATGGAGCTCGATGGGTTTTACAAACGCACTCGACACAATACTGTTCTTACAGGAACTGATCCAGAACAGCCGACCTTCATGTCTTTAAATAACAATTGACTGTTAGTGTTTTTCTTATTGTTCTTATTTAATTACTTTATGCCATATGTGCTACTTCACAGTTTAGAAACAAATACTGTATTGTTCTAGATTGTAGAGCTTTAATCCAAACTTCCAAACTGTACCATACTATAACCATCATAAGCATGGCCATGTATAAATCACTTCATATGTATAAATCACTTCATATGTATAAATCACTTCAACAATGGTTTTACATTTTTGCTTTGATAAGTTTTTGTTGTTGGTGTACAACCTACATTATAGAAGTTAATAACAAGAATGAAGCTGTTTTACAGGTGTTATAAAATATAGACTAATAAAAATACTAATACATATACATGATACTACGAAAATACTTCTGAGGCGGTTGTTAACACCATCACATCTCACTAGATTATCAGTTGCTTATTATTATTTCTATAATTGCAAACTTTACCCAGGTAATGTAAAACACTGTTAATCTCACGAACAGGAATAAAGTATCACATGATGTGTATTAAAGGCGTGTTATCTGGCCACGGTATCCTTTCGACACTAGACTAGGTTCTCCTACAGCTCTTGACCTTTCTTCAAACATGGAGCAGCTGCGACAGGTTCAGGTTCTATGTAGTAGAAACAGACCTCCAATGTCAACCAAAATACCCAATTTTCACCTTTGACCTTAGATGTTTGAAATCTACTGTAGGGCTCATTTTAACCATTTTACACCAATCAGCCATAACATTAAAACCACCAGACTAACATTGTGTAGTTTTAACAGCCCCGACCCATCGAGGCATAGACTCCCCAAGGCATTGACTATAGTCAGAGTCGCTCAGATCCTTGTGCATTTTGCCTTCTTCTAACACATCGACTGACTGTTCACTTGGGGTTTAATATATCCGTAACCGTAACAGGTGACAGTCTGATGAGATATTCAGTGTTATTTACTTCATCTCTCAGTGAAATGCTGTTATGAATGAGTGCTGTACTGTAACAATCAATCCAGAGCTATATAGTGCAAATCTCACAGGTTCCCCACAGCAGTAGGACATCATATGACCTGTGTGTAAGTTGCACAGTCCCAGGATGCACGTTGTAAGATTCTTGCACTGAGATGTGTTATGTTAGAGTCCGTCATTACACCTTAGTTATAACCTCCAATATGAAGAATGAAGAAAATGTAGCATGGAAATAAAAAAACATTAATTACGCATTTTCTATTTTGTTTTGCATAGTTAATGTGTTGGCAACTACATGTGTATTGGGAGTTTACCTTTTCAGGAGAGTCTACGGTGTAACTGTAGTCACTATATGATGAAACTGATGTTGCTAAAGAAAAATAACTTTAATAAGAAATCAATGAAATCTATAAAACACATTGAATATTATTTTAGATTAATTTTTAAATAAAATGAATGTAAATGAGTTCAATAAAATGCTTGTTTTTTCCAAGTCAAAGTTTGCGAAAGGGCAGTTAAGGGCCTTTTCTCACTGGAGGCTGGGAACCGTTTCCGAGGACACTTGGCCCCGGGACCAGTCGATTTTTGTCTGTGAGCATGAAATCGTTCCGAGCTCGGAAACCAAAATACGAAAATACCCAAAGATAATCGGACACTACATATAAAAACTGAGCAATGCTGTGCAGAGCTAAACAAACTTCCCTCGAGCAGCACACAGCGCGCTGTTACCTCTGATTGCTGTGACAAGATTGAAATGTTGTAAAAATGTCATTTGTACAAGCTGTTATGGCTGCAACTAAAGTTAATTTCTTGCTTTTATACTTTCTTGCAGACAGACATTGGAGGAAACACAGACTGAGACCTCTGACAGTAGACCAGCTAACAACAGAAGAAAGAAACAAAACCAGACGTGCAGAGCAGGAGACTCATGATGTTGCATGAAATCTCAAATTTAGATGGAGAAGCGCCGAGTACAGATACAGAGGAAGGAACATCAAGAGATCGAACAGGACGTTGATGCAGACGATGGACCAACTGTTGTCTTCATTTCATTAACACACACCCTCTTGCTATGCAAGTACAAGTAAATATAAAATATGCTACATTTTAATGTTTATATTTTTCTCCCGTCTCTCTTCTATATTTGACAGCTACTTTTGTTACAGAATTTACTTTGATTATATTTTTATTTAATAATGTTTAATAAAACATTTTGCACTCTATCCAGTACTTTGTCTCTATTCCAAATCCCCCAGACTCATCTTGGATTTTACAGTATACATTTATTTTTGCATTTACACAAATACAATATAAACACACGGCACACAAAACATGTTAAACACTAAACATTGATGCACGGTGAGGTTTTAAATTCAATAGTTTCAGCACCTCAGCTAAGTTTGAAAATCTGCACATAGCAAGGTAAGGAAAAAAAGAGCAGAAGCATCTCTCTTGTAGGACTGTTGTCTTTTTAATAGGAGTATTTAGTAGCCAGTCCTGGTCTCTCCTGGTCACAAGGACACGCTGCCATCACACACCAGCCCTCTCCTGAACCCAGATGATCCTGAGGAGAACAGAAAAATGCATGATTAGATATTTATTATTTATTATATGTATCTGTGCTATTTGTTGAACTTTATTATAGCAGGCATTATATTTATTTGCATGTATTTATTGACTGTTTACATCTGTATGATTAATTCACAGTGTACATAAACACTTTATTTTTGCAATTAAAAAGTCAATATTTAAAATAAATAACGCTCATATGCTATAACCAAAAGTAATGTTTAATGTTTGCACTTTGTTTCTATTTGACTGTAAATCAGTAGAGAATGTGGACAGCACCTGATTCCTCACCTTACAGAGTAGAAATGTCAAGTCATTCCTCAGTGCCTCGTGCTGTGTCCGTGCAGCGCGCGCTCATTCCACCCTCTGAGTCGCGCGATAGACGTCACAGAAAATACAAACATCCACACGGAGCATTAACACGTGTCTCACAGTTCATGACCCGAGCGGGGTTTTTCTTCTTCTTTCTCCATTTCTTCAAACGGAAAAGACCAATAAACACGTCTCTATCGCCACCTACTGTTTCCGGTTGTGTAAACACGCAGGTGTTCCCGGGACAAACAATTCGTCCCCAGTGAGAAAACGCCCTAAAATACTTCCACATATCAGCATTTTGCCGTTATTTAGGTTTGCTAAAGAAAAGATCATAATAAGAAATTGGATGTGGGCTGTGAAAATATTCTCTCAGACATTATAGCACTAACAGGTGCAGCATTCACTGTGCAGAATGAATACATCAGCATTAACACTGCAGTGTTTCATATGATACATGTACAGTGAGTCAGGTGATAAACCTGGAGTATAATTCATACTGATTGTGCTCGAGTTGCTGTTTGGACTTTAGTAAATTATTATCAATGTCGCTCTCCTCGAATCAAATCACACTGACTGTGTATCAATCCGTTTGTGAGTCAATCTGCTAATTAAATATTTACTGGAAACCTTTTTGCACCTCATTCTTTTATACAATACTGTACTTTATATTTTTTCCCCTACAGTGTGATGTATGTCAGTGTCCAACTATTCATGACATGCATAAATCACTTACACTGCACTTTGCAGCAGCGCCTACCCACGAGGATGATGTTTATAAGGACAGAAACCGCACACACGCTGTATATGATGAAGTCTGTAATGCAGTATAATCGGGGACCCGCAGGCTCCTCAGCGTCAGAATACTTTGTAACGTTATCTGCTAAAAACAGAGCAACAAACATACAGTGCTGTGAACAAGTTTCTTTTCTTTGGCATATTTGTCACATTTAAATGATGGAGATTATCAAACTCATTTTAATATTACACAAAGATAAATGCAGCTTCTAAAAACTGCATAAAAAGTATTATTATTTTATTTTTATTATTGTAACGGGTTTGAGGTGCACTAGCAATGCGCCTTTCACATGCCACTCCTCGCGCTTTTAGCGTCCGCCATATGACTCAGCTCTTATGTCACTTTCCAGGTCCAAAGAAACGGACCAACAGTAGACAGCCCAACAGACCCCGAGCTACACTCCCCACTGTGTTTTGTAGCGCGGGGAGAAGTCCGAGATTCATTATAAAGATTAATCACCAGCTGGTGCCCATCCCCACGGCCTACCCCTTTACACACCTGCATAATCCAGAGTGTGTGAGGAGTGATAGTCAAGTATTGGGGACAATCAAAATGTTTTTTGCAAATGTGAGACGAGCCTTTGTGTTCATTTTGGTCAGCAATGGCTTTCCAGACTGATACACGTCAATTCCTTTGTTTATAATCTGGTCTTGAATTCCTTTAGATTGTGTTGCTTTATTAGATCTTTTAGCATGCTTCACTTTGTCAGACAGGTTCTATTTAAGTGATTTCTTAATTCAACAGGCCTCTCAATAATGTAACTCAGCTTTCCAAATCACCATTCATGATTTAGCAAAGGGGCAATTACTTTTGCACATAGGCCCAGGTAGGTTCAGACATTTTTTTTCCCTTAATAAATGAAATCATAAAACTTGCATTTTATATTTACTCTGGTTATCTTTGTGTAATATTAAATTTTGTTCAATGATCTCAATCATTTACAGTAAGTGTGACAAATATGCAAAAAAATAAAAAATTCAGGAGGGGGACAAATAGTTTTTCACAGCACTGCATATCAGTATAATGAAAAGCTTATTCTGTTTTGTGAAATAAAATAAAAAAAGCTATAAAATGCATTTTTGCTCTATGAAATTGATTTTTTTAGGTATTAGTTAGTTATTTGGTTAGTTCGCTGTAGCAAGGTATATTCTAAACATTTATTTTAAAATTGTTTAACATTTTAAGTTGAAAAATAAAGGTTTTATATTATATAATATAAAATATATTAAATAATATATAAAATAAAATAAAATAAAATATATTATATATTAATTCAGATGTGTCACTTTGAAGAGAATAGAGCCACACAGTTCTACCACAAAAAGGTTGATATAAATAACAAATACAAAACACCTTAAGAAAGATGCACACTTTGAAAATATATAACCTCGCTTTAGATGAGATCTTACTTAGCTAAGTAGATTTGAGTCATTTTTTGAATTATGAAGTTATGACCTTATATAAAATACAGTATGTTTATTGATAATACAAACCTCTTAACCATCTCAGTATTCATTTTAAGGTTTTATAAGAAAATTCAGAAAATTCTTTAACTCTAACAGTGAAGTACATTAAGCATAAACATTGTTTAAATACATTACAGCACAAAAATACTGACCAATATCGGCATCAGTAAAGTATTGGCACCCACCTGTAACATTGAGTCTGATGTGTTTCCCAAACTGAGTGTGTGTCGCGTCATTTCGACCTCCACAGTAATAAAACCCCAGATCTGTTTCTCTAACTCCAATAATCACTAAACTGACTGAACTGTTACTTTCTGGTACATCAAAGTGACTCTTGTCTACATTATATTCTACATAAAAGTGTTTATCCAGGTTAGATTTTCCAGCTGAGACGAGTTGTTCCAGTTCCTCAGATCTCAGTCGGTACCAAAACATCTCAGAATAATTAGTGATGTTACAGTGCAGCGTGATGTTCTGTCCAGGATGGACAGATTTATACTCAGCTGAAATGATCTGAAGGAGACTCGGTGTAAAGGAACCTGAAAAAGAGCAAGATGTATACAGTGTATATGCAAATATACCAAGTGCCACTCCACATTCAACTTACACAGCCTGATTAATCATCTTCCTTTGTCCAATATTACTTCATAAAAGTGTAAAACTTTGTTTAAACTAAAATTTTACAATGAATTTTTAAACTCCCTCCAATCTGTGTGACTCAAATAATACTGTGCTCTGTCCTAAAAACTATTCAAAGCTGATAATAAAATAGAAAAAGATTCTATCATTATAATTAGTAATATGTATATATTTACCGATCAGCAGCTGTAGAGAAATGAAACGCAGGAACTCAGCCATTTATCACATGAACATGTGTCATTTTTCAGAGACTTGGTTAAACAGATACTCTTCTCTTTCTAACGCTCCACCTTGTAGCCACAAGCCTCCACATCCTGTTCTGCAGGACTGAACAATCAGCCTCTGACATCATGGACATTAGCCATGTGTGTTTAAAAATAATCATTCAGTCCACCTCTTTCCATGACCAGGTCATTTTAAATAATGATTATTTCTGTTACTACAAATGCGGACTTGAGTTAAAGAAACTGGAGTTAACATGATAACAGAGATAAACACTGAGATTTGAGATCAGCTCTGGATCATTTGACACCACATCCACCACTGTGTATATATTTTATATTAATGTTAACTGAGATTGAATATTAAAGGTCAGCCATGACAAAGCGAACCTGATGCATTTGATCTTTGTATATAATGAAATACATTATGCTGGAATACTGAGTGGGGATGGGAAAGTTGTATATCCATCCATTTCATTTTATTTATTAAATGTATTTAAACAGTACAGTATGAATAATTCAACACTGATGTAAATAATATTAATGTAAATGTGGCATGATAGCTCTACAGTTACATACCAAAAATGACAAATTATATAAAAACGAAAAGTCAGATTACAGTTAATCCATGACACTGTTGAATCACTGATACGTACATGTCTGAGGTCATTTTAATCATATTTTAGGTTTAGTTTCATATGTTTCTTCCAGTATCTATGAGAATCTCATAGAAAAGGCTGGATGTCCAAGTTTGCTGACTCTGACAGTAATGATACAGTCTCATCAAGAAATTACCCTCATTACCCAGGATGTACTGGTACAAAAATATAAAAAAGTAAATAATATCTCTGAATCATAGTTATTATGCATGTAGACTAATTAGGCTTAATAAGGCCACAACTGGACAAAGAAAACAGAACTATATAAGTAACCCTTTAACTTCAAGTTAAATTTCAATCAAGAATGTTTATGGGTCGAATATATTAGTAGAATTATGCACAGGATTAATGCAACATTATTTCTACCCAAAAACGTGTGCCTGCAGACGGACTGCATTGTTTTACCCTGCACTCACAGACATATCAATGTGATGATTATTATATTACAAAGTGTATTATATTATAAATTGTAGAACTCCAGCATGCTGTGTGTCCAAGACATTGAAACCACAGTGGTGAAGAAACTTTTCACCAGCTAGTCTGTTGAGGTGTGAAAACCCACACACAGCTTACACAGGAAGCAGACAAAATAAATGGAGAAATAAAGGTACAAACACAGCAGCACTTTCAGAATAAATTCATTTACAAAATATTTTTTTAATAAAACACCATTACAATATATATTTATTAAGAATATTCCAAACAAATTGTAAATAACTTTGTACTAATTAATTTAATTTAATCTACTCATAAACTAAATTTAATAAACTAAAAAGGCGCCTATGGATTTTTAATTATGTGATAATATAGTCTTACTATTGGAGACATCCAAGATGGCGGCGTGGCACTAGCATGCGGTGGCCACTCCGGATCCATAATGGTGCTATTTTTGTTGATCTTGTGTTGTAGCATGTTTAACACAGTTTGTGGACAGTGTATGGAGCACATACCACCAGACGCCAGACATTTTAGAAACTCAAAATGAACCCAGTAAGCCTGCGTGTGATAAGACTCATGGCGGTGGATTGTGTGTTTACAAAACTCTCACACATTGAGTGTGAGACACACGCAATCACTCATCTTCACACACTCTCGTGCCACACTTACAATCCCTCACACTTTCATATTCAAAGCAATTGTCTGAGGAAGACACAAGCAAAGTCCCTGAACTCCAGCCTCTGTCTGACACGTCAGTTATAAACTGCTTTAATTCTGAAATCAAATGTCTACATCATTCCCGCATGCGTTTCCTCATTACACAGGTACTGTACTGAGACCTGAGCACGCCGGCACTAGGCTTGGCCCCTTTATTCTCTCAAAGGGAAGAGAAAGAATAGTCACATAATCATTTAAATATTGGGACAGTCGCAAGTAACTGAATGGATCAACAATATAATAAAATAAATCGACTTTCAAATGCATTTACAGACTGCAGCAAAATGACACAGCAGCTGCAGCATTAAAGAGCGAATGAGGGGAGTGATGTAGTAATATACAAAGAGGGAAATACAAGTCAATATGTACATTAACAATACAGTACAGTGACATTAACATATTTGCATTATGTGAGTTTAATCATGTACCGTAGCACTTTTTATATTATAAGAACATTCAATGGCTAAGAGACATAATAAAAAAAGAATAATGTGCATGTGTTGAGAGAACAACAGAGTGAGAGAGAGGATCACTAACATAAAGGCAGGACAAACCTACTTTATATTCACTATCTATGTTTTTCCTTTTCTTTTCTTCTCCGCTTCTTTTGCATCAAATCTTGATTCTTCATTGACTTTACCTTCTCCATTCCTTATTATTATTATTATTATTATTATTATTATTATTATTATTATGCCTTTGCTTTCCATCTTTTCTTATCATGGCTGGAGATTAATCATTGCTAATGGATCTCGAGCTTCTCCCCACGCTTTAAAACACAGTGGGAAGTGTAGCTCGGGGTTTGGTCTGGTCTGTCTAGTGCTAGAGGTCTACAGAGCAGAGTCATGCAGCGGATGGTAAAAGCACAAGGAGTAGCGTAGCGAGAGGTGAAACGCTTTGCGCCAGGGACTTCAAAGGTGCAAATGGAATGACGCCTTTAATCGCCACACTGAGGACAGCCATAAGCACATTCCTGGAGATCCCAAACTTCCATATTTCTTATGATTGTGTAAAGCTGCTTTGCGACAGTGACAATTGGTAAAAGCATGATACAAATAAAAATCAATTGAATTGAATTTTACTTTTACTTGAATGATATTTTTTACCTAAGGTATTGCTACTTTTACTCAAGTACAGGATTAGCATTACAGGACTACCTGACTTTGCCACATGTTACCTGGGTAACAACAAAGCACTCAGCACTCTATGGTGGCTTACTGGTTATAACTGTCGTCTGGCACCTCCAGGTCCTGAGTTCGATTTCCATGTCAGAACTGTGTGCATGGAGTTTGCATGTTCTCCCCATGACTGGTGGGTTTTCTTCAGGTTCACTGGATTCCTCCCATAGTCTAAACACATGCAGATTAGGATAAGAGAAAAGGAAATCCATTCCAATATTCTTGCCAAGTAAACTCCATGGACAGCATCTAGGAGGCTTGGCGTGCTGTGGTCCATGAGGTCAAGAAGAGTCAAACATGACTTAACATCTAAACAGAAAAGTGCCCCTAAACCTAATAACTGGTTGCGCCACCCTTGGAGGCAACAATTGTAACTTGTTGGTGTGTTTTAGTTCATTATCCTGCTGCATAACCCAAGTGTGCTTGAGCTTCAGGTCACAAACTACAGACCGACTTTCTATTAAGTCAGCCTGGACTGGTCCTCAGACTATCACAATACCACCACTATGTTTTAGTGTTGGTGCGATTTTTAAAATGAAATTCTGTGTTTGTTTTTTTTATGCCTAATGTGACAGGATGCACGCTCCCATTTCCACCCAGTCTTTTTCCCCTTGTTCAATCATGAACAATAACAATAACTGAAACAAGTGAATCATGCAGGTCTCATGCAGATGTTGTTCTGGGTTTGTTTATGAGCTCCTGGATGAGTTGTCGTTGTGAACTTGGAGTAATTATGGTTGGCCAATCACTGTTGGAAAGGTTCACCACTGTTCCAAGTTTTCTCCATTTGTGAATAATGGTTCTCACAGTGGTTCACTGGAGTCCTAAACCTTTGTTTCTCATCTGTTCTTGAGTTTCTTTAGATAATCTGAGATCTTTTTTCATGCTTCACTTTTTAGACATTTTCTAATTACATGAAATCTTGATTCAACAGTTCTGGCATTAATCAGGTCTGGATGTGCCAAGTGAAATATAACTCAGATTTCCAAAAATGTGATTAATTACTGTTTATTTATGATTTAGCAAGGGCTAATCACTTTTTTACATAGGCCCAGGTAGGTCTGGACACCTTTCTTCAAATATTAAATGAAATCATCACATAAAAACTGAATTTTATAAGCACTCAGATTATCTTTTTTTTATTTATTTATTAATTTATTTGATTATCTCAATCATTTAAATGTGACAAATATGAAAAAAAAATCTGCAAGAGAAAACCACATCGCTGAGGTTAATTGGTTACTGCAGGCTTATGGGGTTTGTTCTGTACTTTTGCCTGTAAATCAGTCTGTTTTTTCCCATGTTTCTGTCAGGCATTTTTCCCATGTCTGTTTTTTCATGTAGTTTAATGATCATGGAACAGTCACATTCAGGAAATCCACTAAGTTCTCAAGGTGGCAAAACAAGTACAATGACATGATGCAATTTGTTACTACAGACTGCAAATTTATACAGGTATCGTAAAAAAGTAGCGGCATGGTGGTGTAGCGGTTATTATTGTCGCCTTGCACCTCCAGGGTCCGGGTTTGATTCCCGGCTAGGCTCAATTCCTGTATCTATGTGCATGGAGTTTGCATGTTCCCCCTGTGCTTGGTGGGTTTCCTCCCAAAGACCTGCAGATTAGAGTAACTGGCATTTCCAAATAGCTCATAGTGAGCGTATGTCTGTGTGCCCTGTGATGGATTGGCAGCCTGTCCAGGGTGTACCCGCCTTGTGCCCTAAGTCTCCTGGGATTGGCTCCAGACCCCCGCAACCCTGAATACAGGATAAGCATAGACGGTGAGTGAGTGTTCTTAGAAAAGTGAACTATATTAAATATTAATATTTTTAATTATATGAATAAGTTAAATATTAATTCAAATAAAGTATTACATATTTATTTGGTTTATATATAAAAATGTCACTTTTGCAAGTGAAATTATCTAGAATGTATTTAGTTTAATACGTATGGATTAAACCAAATACATTCTAGTTTTTTTCACTTGCTAAGGTGACCTTTCTGCAGGGCTGTACTGTATATCTTTACGGACACATCCATGTTTACCTCCATGTGTCTGTAAATTGAGCATTTATATTCTAAAACTAATCATAGTTTCAGAATATAAATGCTTAGGTATCTCACGCCCTGCAATGAAAAACCACAATAGCAGTGAAGACGACCTGTTTGTGTGATTAAACGATGAAACCGTGCTGAACTTCTGGTGGTGGTAAAAACCACCTGCCATACCACACATGCTTAATATATGAATGGGGTCACACCATTTCTACGAATTCAGAAACATTATTAATACAGTGTAAAAAATCCAACTAGCAAAGTGTTGGCTTAATGAGTATTTATTAGTAATTTGATAAAGAGCTGACTGGACTAGTGAAAACAAGTTCAATAAAAATCGCTGGGTCAACTAATGTTTAATTACTGAACAGACTTGCTAATAGTGATGGGTCGTTGAACGTGACTCAGAAGAACGAGTTTTGGGCGCACATGCGCAAATCATCGCAAAACCTCCGTAGGTTATACAGCAAAGAGAATTGAACGGTTCTCCTCAATGAGTCTTTCAAGTCCCGAGTCTATTCAGTGCAATAGATTCAAAAGAACGAACGACTCAGACTATAAGATATGACGGTGAGCTGCTCATTCTGTTTATAATATGTCCTTAGCTGCATTGTAATATTTTTATTACTGGAACTATAGGCACAATGTGTGTATGTAGACGTGTTGGGAATCTGTTTATTGAAAATGTAACATTTTATTTTATTTCTGGTCAAAAGAATGAAATGAACTAAATAATGTTCTTTGATGAACGACATTCAAAGAACCGAGTCACTAAAATGATTCAAACAGTGTTCTACATCCCACAGTATAAAGTATCAGCTAAAGAAAGAATAACAGACCAGCTGTCAGAATACACTTCTGAACTGATAGGAATAAAAATGGCACTTGAATGGGTGGGGAAGAATCACCAAGGAGAGACAATATTAGTATCAGACAACATCCTTACACGTAAGTGTAAAAAGGAAATGAAGAAGAAGCCAAACAAGCAAAACAAGCAATCAAAATATACATGTCCAAATAAAAATCCCAATAAGCAGAGGAGAAGTTAAGAAAATAATTAAAGAACAGATAGGATGAAGAAGAAACAGGTAGACATATGGATAAAATTCAAAAACAGATTAAAAGAGGGAAAGTATGGGGCAGAAAGAGAAGAGAGGAAATCAAGGACTAAATCAAGGTCTTATGATAATAGGAGGTCTATATTATCTAAACGAAACTGGCCTAGTAGAGAAGAGAAGGAAATATATATATATATATTTCCTTCTCATATATATATATTTTTTTTTTTCTGCTATGTTTTGTCTTCAGTCAAGCTGACGCTCCACACTCCAATCCAGCAGGTGGAGGTAGTGCATCCATAAATTGACTGCCAGCCACAAAAAAAAAAAAAAAACCGAAGAAGAAAACGCGGAATGTGCAACACTAATGTTCACTTCCTTAAACATTGCGCTGCGTGTAGCGGTGACGGGTTCCTGTAATCTCGCAGCTCTCCGTTGTGGATTAAGGTATAAAAAGACGTCTATGCATTTTTACACGGCCTTTAGGGCGATAACGGCAGTTTAATGGTGGTTTCTTGATATTTTGATGCAGATGACTGATTTCAGTGTTTAAGAGTTTGGCGTCTTTTATTCAAACAGATGAGCTGCTAAGCGTCAGTGTAGCACAGGACCCCCGCTCTTAAAAATAGGACTAATAGTTCACAAAACCCTTGTTACATTTAATACAGTTGTTACCAGGCAGGATTTCTTTTTAATTATTATTATTTTTTTTACTATAGGCAGAGAGCAGGAGTAAGTGCACACTTCAACTGTCATTAATCTTCACTAACATTCACGAGAAATATGTCTACATTTAATAAGTATTTAATTTTGATAAAGTAAAACAGACTGATGGGTATAACTATAATAACTATAATATCTGTTTTTACTACCGGTAGGAAATTCTGACAAGTAGGAAAAGCTGATAGAACAAGGGCCCTAGAGCGATTGTAGACGCCCTTATCCAGAGCAGCCCTGCTCAAAGACCCTGCAGTGGCAGTTGGGTGGTCGTGGGGTTTAAACCTGGAACCTTCTGAACCGTCATCCAATGCCTTCACCACTGATCTGCCCCTGAGCTCTGACTAACTGGGATATGTGAAAAAATCATTTCACTGTGCTCTAACATGTACATGTGAGGAATAACTTTATATATCCATCTATAAACATTTTTAATAAAAGTTCTTTCATTATCACCAATCCTTCTGGACCTTTAAATAATACGTTTGATATAAGATGTTTGGACTTTCATGACATTTGTATAAAGAATACATGGCATGTACAGTATGTATAATAATAATAATAATAATAATAATAATAATAAAATGGGTAATGTTATTTACTACTCAGTTGGTTTACATTAAGTTTTGTAGTAAAGATCGTCACAGTGTGTCTATCAGCTACTCCAGACTAACCTGCGTGGTTGCACAGCTTTAACATTTGCCTTAACTTTGCTAATGTAAAATCATGAAATGAAATATGAAATTATATCCAGTGTTATGTAAGCTGGAAACTAGTGATGCAACGGACGTTTTTTTTTGAGTCACGGATTGAATAATTTTTCGGATTAGCACAAAAAAAAGCAAGCATCTTTTGGTTTTAACAAAAATAAAATCAAGAAATAACCAGCCAAATAAATAAGATTTAAAAATAAAATATTTAATACTTAGTTGTTAAAGTGCAGCATGCAAAAAAAAAAAAAAAAAAAAAAAGACCTGAGAACTGACCAAATCTTATAATGAGATTTTCTTTTATTTATTTATTATTATTATTTTTTTAAAGATGAGGATGTCCACATTCTCTGGGGAGAGAGTTGACCTCTTAGCAGTCATGATGTCACTGGCAGCAGAGAACGCAGCAGAGAACGCCCTCTCTCCAGGAACTGAAGTGTCGGGCACAGCGAGGTGGAGTCTCATCATCTTTGCAATCTGAGTGTATTTTCACTGGCATGCTACATTTATCACATGCACAAAACAACATTTCTGTGGCCCCAATCCAGCTGGTCACTGCATTTACATGGTTTCTGGTATTATCTGGTATTATGGTGACTATGATATTGCTACATTCATCGTGCCTCTTTAACTTCCACTCAACTACTGCTTCTGTCAGTACCTGCGTTAGATCTGTGCTTGTGTGACTCTTGTGGAGGGGGCGTCTGTAGCGCCTCATGTCTGCCGCGATGGAAACATACTACAGAAGGTGGAATCTGAAGCTCTAGAAAAAGAAAATTACTGAAAATGAAAACCATCAAAGCACTGTTTGAGGAGATTCTTTCAGAGGAAGATAAAAGCTGTCTGGAGGTATCTACAGCCTACATCTCCTGGGGAAACGGGCACAGACCGACATCAATCTGAGAGCCTGATCAGTGTCTATAGTTTCTTTCTGGGGTTGAATCCGGAAAAGAGTTAAATGGAAAGCTAGTGCGCTATGTAGGTAGTGCGCTATTCCCTCATACAAGGAGTTCATATTTAATGTGTCTGTACATTACGTGAGCATTTTTATTAGTGGACTTTCTTTTACTTTAACTTCACTACACGCTAAACCAAAAGCAAGTGTAATTAGAGAGGATCCTTGTGGAAGACGTTTCCGACAGAGCAGTGTTTGCCTTAGTGTGTGTGTTCATGCAGGCGCGAGTGTATGTGTGTATATACAGTACAGACCAAAAGTTTGGACACACCTTCTCATTCAAAGAGTTTTCTTTATTTTATGACTATGAAAATTGTAGATTCACACTGAAGGCATCAAAACTATGAATTAACACATGTGGAATTATATACATAAAAACTGAAAAAAAAAAAAAAGTAATATATTCTAGGTTCTTCAAAGTAGCCACCTTTTGCTTTGATTACTGCTTTGCACACTCTTGGCATTCTCTTGATGAGCTGCAAGAGGTAGTCACCTGAAATGGTCTTCCAACAGTCTTGAAGGAGTTCCCAGAGATGCTTAGCACTTGTTGGCCCTTTTGCCTTCACTCTGCGGTCCAGCTCACCCCAAACCATCTCGATTGGGTTCAGGGCCGGGTATTGTCGAGGCCAGGTCATCTGGCACACTCTCCTTCTTGGTCAATAGCCCTTACACAGCCTGGAGGTGTGTTTGGGGTCATTGTCCTGTTGAAAAATAAATGATGGTCGAACTAAATGCAAACCGGATGGAATAGCACGCCGCTGCAAGATGCTGTGGTAGCCATGCTGGTTCAGTATGCCTTCAATTTTGAATAAATCCCCAACATGCCTGGTTTCCCTCCATGCTTCACGATGGGAACTAGGCATGTAGAGTCCATCCATTCACCTTTTCTGCGTCGCTCAAAGACACGGTGGTTGAAACCAAAGATCTCAAATTTGGACTCATCAGACCAAAGCACAGATTTCCACTGGTCTAATATCCATTCCTTGTGTTTTTTAGCCCAAACATGTCTCTTCTGCTTGTTGCCTGTCCTTAGCAGTGGTTTCCTAGCAGATCTTCTACCATGAAGGCCTGATTCACACAGTCTCCTCTTAACAGTTGTTCTAGAGACGTGTCTGCTGCTAGAACTCTGTGTGGCATTGACCTGCTCTCTGATCTGAGCTGCTGTTAACCTGCGATTTCTGAGGCTGGTGACTCGGATGAACTTATCCTCCGCAGCAGGGGCGACTCTTGGTCTTCCTTTCCTGGGCCGGTCCGCATGTGAGCCAGTTTCTTTGTAGCGCTTGATGGTTTTTGTGACTGTTCTTGGGGACACTTTCAAAGTTTTCCCAATTTTTTCCGGCTGACTGACCTTCATTTCTTAAAGTAATGATGCCACTCGTTCTTTTTCACTTAGCTGCTTTTTTCTTGCCATAATACAAATTCTAACAGTCTATTCAGTAGGACTATCAGCTGTGTATCCACCTGACTTCTGCACAACACAACTGATGGTCCCTAACCCATTCATAAGGCAGGAAACCCACTTATTAAACCTGACAAGGCACACCTGTGAAGTGAAGCTCAAGAGGATGCAGAGAGTGTGCAAAGCAGTAATCAAAGCAAAAGGTGGCTACTTTGAAGAACCTAGAATATGACTTTTTTTCAGTTGTTTCACACTTTTCTGTTATGTATATAATTACACATGTGTTAATTCATAGTTTTGATGTCTTCAGTTTGAATCTACAATTTTCATAGTCATGAAAATAAAGAAAACTCTGTGAATGAGAAGGTGTGTCCAAACTTTTGGTCTGTACTAGTGCGTGCGTGCGTGCGGAAGTCGTCCTACACAGTAGCCCCCTCCCTCCTCCTCTCGTCTTACTTCAGCCTCACACACACACACATTAAAAAAGAATCACAACATACATGCAGTGTTTCCATTAAAGGTAAACTGCAGGTTAATCAGTTTTTATTTTTACTTTATATTTTGTATTTATTATTTTTATATGAATATTTTTGGGTTGTGGAACAAACAGTTGACGTTAATTATTGGGGCTTTGCTTTGATATGAGTGTTTTGATATGCAAGTACAGTTTCAGAATGAATTATGCTCGCAGTCCAAGGTTTAACTGTACTTTGTACTTCACTACATTTCTACATAGTTTTATGTCACACAACCACAGTGATGTGTAGTATTTAAAGCAGTTATATTGCCAGCTGGTTTAAAATCAGAAATGGAGACGGTGTAGACAGTGACCTGCTTGTGTGACCAACAAAAAAAAAAAAAAAAACTTGCTTGTGTCGCAAAAAAAAAAACAATTAGCTGAATTTGAAACAATTCTGCAAAGAAGAGTGGGTCAACGTTCCTCCACAGTGATGTGAAATTCTCATTTCTGGTTCTCGCAAACACTTCATTGCAGCTGTTGCCTCCAAGGGTGGCACAACTAATTACAGAGGAACCTTGGATTGGCTCGTATTTCAAAAATCATCAGGATTTTTTCACAGCACTGTGCACATGCAGGTGGTTTTAATGTTGTAGCTATTCAGTGTAGAGAATAAAGATGTATGTACATTATGTTGCAGTGTGTTGTCAAAGACTTGACGTAAAGCCCACTGGAGAAGATGATCCTGATTTAGCATCCTGCAGTCGACCTGCCAAAGTAGGTTTTTATTTTTATTTTTTTCTGACATCAATATGTATGTAAGTAGTGTGTAAGTGTATTAGACACTGTGTGAACTGATGTTGATCAACAATAATATAATTTAGCATTCTTCTTAAAATCTGAAATTTTATTTAATGATATATTGTGTGTGTGTGTTATTCATTCATTTATTTATTTGTTTGTTTATTTATTTATTTATTTTGACAGCTGCTTTTTCTTGTTTTAGAATTTTTTACACACACTCCTCCAGTCACTATCAGGGCATCATGACCTCCTGTTTTTGTATTTACATCGTATTGGGTACTGTGTGTGTGAGTAAGTACCTTTTATGTGGTAAAATATATTGTAGCCTAGTCTAAAATTAAATTCATAGACAAGTCCAAAATAACAAAATTGACGTAATTGATTTAAAACTTACTTATTTCTAAACATTAGTTAATTAAATTAAAAGATAAATCAAATCAGTTCATCTAGAATGTTTTAAGTGTTCAGAGATTGTTTAACTATCTTAAAACATAGTTGATAATAGATTCCTAATTTTTTGTGGTAGAGGGAAGAAAATGTATGTGCCTTGGTTTTTCGTTTAGCACTTGAAAACATGATTATTTGGCAACTATGAAGCTGTCCATCATAGTTTGCATAAAGTTGCATTGGTTGTGTAATATCATTCTGACCAATCCTAGTGCAAAGAGGTGGGTGTTAAAGGAAACCCCGTAGAGAGTCCAAGGGCTTGTTAACAGAATACCTGTGGAGACTAGACCAGTTACTGTATGAAGTAGTGATGGGAAGTTTGAATCATTTTAGTGACTCGGTTCTTTGAATCTCGTTCATCAAAGAACATCATTTAGTTCATTTCGTTCTTTTGACCAGAAATAAAATAAAATGTTACATTTTTAATAAACAGACCCCCAACAAGTCTACATACACGCATTTTGGATATAGTTCCAGTAATGAAAATATTATAATGCAGTTAAGGACATATTATAAACAGAATGAGCAGCTCACCATCATATCCTCTAATCAGAGTCGTTCGTTCTTTTGAATCTATTGGTCACGTGACAAAAGAACGAATGACTCGGACTTGGAAGATTCCTTGAGAACCGTTTAATACTGTTTCCTGTACATAACCGACGGAGGTTTTGCGATGATTTGCGCATGCGCGCCCAGTAGAAAATGAACGAATCACTGTACGAGACTACTCGTTCTTCTGAGTCACGTTAAAGATTCGTTCAAAAAGACTGAATCGACCCATCACTAGTATATCAAACAAAATTACAATTAAACTTTTAATACTTTCCTTTAAATAGGCATTTATCAGGTGATTGCGCATCATTACTACTAGTATAAAATAAAGTCCTGATTCACATTGCATCCACTCAGCAGCTCCGCTTGCCATAGTGCTGGAAAAGACTCATTGAGAATGGTCCAATCACATGAGCCCAAATATTTAAAAACAATATTGATTCGCTAAGAACAAAAGTGGGAGGGTTCAGTGCGCACAGTGCTGCGCCCCAAGGATGATTTGAAAAGATCCAATCAGATCTCAGCCTCAGGTCACATGCTTTTCAAAAATGTACGTGCCTACATAGACACTCGTTTGTCCGGCGCCCCGCGTACACGAACACAAATGAACTTAATACAGTTTAGATTTTTTTTTATTGCAAATAAATTATATTCAGAAATACAGCGGAATATTGTGACTAAATGACTTTATTTCATTATAAAAATAAATAATTATGTTGTTAATAAACTAATTACATGTTAAAGGAGCATTCTTCTCTGCCTAATATTAAGGGGGGCGGCTCCCCTGCGCCCCGTATTGACTGGCCGCCACTGATTTATATATACAGTGGAACCTTGGATTACGAGCATAATTCGTTCCAGAAGTGGGCTTGTGTTCGAAAACACTCGTAAACCAAATCATCATTTCCCCATAAGAAATAATGAAAACTCAAACAATTCGTTCCACAGCCCAAAAAAATAAATATGTAAAAAATAATTAATACAATCTATAACGTGAAAATAAAACTAATTAACCTGCACTTTACCTTTAAAAAAAGTACAAATAAATCCAGACAGAAAAGTGTTTCTGTTGGTGCGCGCAGGCGCCGTGTGTATTTGTGGAATTAGCCCCTTCCCTCGCCTCGTTCTACAAAGTAACACTCCTCCTCCTTCTCCCCTCCTCGCTTTTTAAGTTTCACAACAAACCCACACACACACAACGGACACAGCGTTTTAACAGGAAAAAAAAGAACTCTCTCTGAGACTGGCGTGAGCATACTAACGGAATCAGTTTTTAAGTTTCACAACAAACGGACACACACAAACACAGCGGAAACACCATTTTAACTGGAAAAAAAGAAATCTCTCTGACACTGACATGAGCGCATACTAACGGAATCACTGCGGTAAAGTAAAAAACAAACAAACAAATAAACCAGCACCTTACCTTTGAAAAGAATCGCGTCAGAGCAGAGTTTTCTGTGTAAATAGAAAGCACGTGTGTGCAGCCTGGGAGAGTCTTCCTTCTGTGTGCGCGCGCGCGTAATTTGACACACACACACAAAGTTCACATGAGTAAAGTGTGTGTGTCGGTGTGTGTGGGGCACAGTGTCAAATTGCGCGCGCACACAGAAGGGAGACGGAGATGTTGTTTATACCAGTAAGAGACGAGCATTGCCGCTCTGTGTCAAAATAAGAGTCACATGCTCGATACATGATACTCGGCACGCGTAAACGAATACTTGTTCGGTTTCCGATTAAAAATTTATTAAAAATCTTTGCTCGGTTTGCGGAACACTCGTAAACCACGTTACTCACAATCCGAGGTTCCACTGTAGTTGAGGCCTGCATCTTTATTTATTTATTTATTTATTTTAGAGACACTAGTTAATATTCTTGTGTTGCAGACTGAATTTTTGTTGGTTTGTTAGTGATATGTATATCACTGTTTGATGAGGTAAAAAGTTGTGTGAAACTTGATCTGCCAGTGGTGATTTTTTTTCTTATCGAAGTTGACCTACATGTACCTTTTAATCTAAAGACTTGTGTTGGTGTTAAATATTTACAGTACATCCTTTTTACTGTAATTCATGCACTGAACAACTACTGACAAAAATACACAGGCATGTTTAAACACAGCCATAAACACAACCCATGTCTACATGCTGTCCAGAGCATGCCAAACCAACAGGTGGCGATATAAACTTACCGTCAAGCCATGTAGGCCAGTCAGAAGCCTTTAAAGTGATTATTACAGTGTTCTACTCTGACT
>JAAGKR010007376.1:0-37078 GCA_011419295.1 Clarias macrocephalus | reverse complement strand
CTATATTACCTGTAGAAATTGTTGCTTAAATTAAAACATTCCAGTTTGTTGGTAAAAAAAAAAAAAAATTCTTAACAGTTTTGCATTTTAGAATAATACACTTTTTCAGGTTTCATGTAATTTCAAGTGAAATCTAAATTGGCCAGGTTTCATCTGAATGACCATTAACATCATTGAGTCATTGAGAGAGTTATAGACATTACATAAAATGGCATAAAATAGTATTTAGCAAATGTTTTTTTTTGTTTTTTTGAATCGGGAGATGAGAAGCATGAAGTATTATGAAAAATGTTATATGATCCTATCTGAAGTTTTTTACCAAGGTGGAACACTCTTTAGCACCAATATCATGTTTTGGCTGTTAGCAATGGGAAGGCAAAATTGGTAGTTCATATTATATTTGTTTTTTAACATCAGAAGTTTGTGAATGCATATGTTCTACCAGTCCAACTCATACGGTTCATTACACTGGTTTTGTAAGATTATTGTGACCAGTAGATGCAGCACTGTGACTTCACTCTTCAGGACTGAAGGTTAGCGTCTCACCTTGGGCTTGTGTGAGCATGGAGCTTGCTTAGAATTCTCCCTGTGCTTTTTGGTTTTCCTCGTAGTACTCTGGTTTTGTCCCATACTCCAAACCCCTCAGATTAGGCTAATTACCATAGCCCGTAGCTGGCATTCCTAAATTGCCCAGATTACATGTGTGTGCCCTGCAATGGATTAACACCATGTCCACCTTGTGCCCAATGTAGCCTGAATAATTGTGGTTGGAAATTACTATTCATTATGGCAGAAGAGAAAAGAACACACACCAGCGTTTCAAATGGAAATTAGAAAACAAGAAAAGTATCCATCTGAATTAAAAAAAACAAACAAACAAACAAAAAAAACAGCTAATTTGGAAAAAGGTATATCTGACTTCATTGTCTGCCATGTTCTGACACCAGCGGTATGGTAAGTTTTTACTGTTGACAATTGACGAGTTTAGACGGCGGGTTATGAGGAAGAACTGAAAAACTTACCACTGCCTGTCAAATTGCTGCTAGTTATTGCTGAACAATTAATCTCATAGAAATCAAAATATGAAACTAATAATCACATGCGACCGAAAAAACGTTGGAACTACTTCTAGTTCAATTATTTGCTTTTATTCATTATAAATAAATCTGAATACTAAATGATGCATGTAATAGTTAAATGTTGTAGTTTAAACTTGACCTTGCATCAGAATATATCGAAATAATTGCAGTGTGAATTTTTTTTTATCAGATTGTGCAACCCTACTGTTAATTTATTTAAAAATATGCAAAATCTTCTTTTCTGATCTGCACTGTTAGCTGAAGTGAGAAGGGGTTAACGTGTTTATTAGAGACCTTTTTAAGTCAAGAAAAAACGTATGCTGAGAAATTTATTACAAAATAGATTTTAGACACCATTGAAGATCATGAGTTATTGATAAATGTGCTAGTTGTATAGGGTAGATTTTTCTTTTGATATTTCCCAGGGGATATTTCTGATAATTGTCTCTAGAAACCTATGGTACAGGTAGTGGACTGTTCAGTGTGATTTTTATCTCAGAATGGTTTTCACAGTTTGCTGTAAGTCAGATGAGGATTCAGCAGAAGGAACATACAGCCTTGTGTAGTGAAGAATGCTGTGGGAAAAGGCAAGGGTGGAAGAACAACAAAGAAGTGTGTGTGTGTGTGTGTGTGTGTGTGTGTGTGTGTGTGTGTGTGTGTGTGTGTGTGTGTGTGTGTTGCTGGAGGCATAACTCAGGAATCATAGGGGAATCCTTCGCTACTCTTGACCTTAAGTGGCTCAGCAAAAAGTCGACTGCCTACTTTGCTATATGTGTTGTTACTTGAAATGTTCAGGCTTATAACTGGTGTGAGCAGAAAAGAAACAATATTTTAAACATGGCTATCATCTAAAAACAGGATGCCCACTGAAACTGAACTCTGCTCATTGTAACATGTGGCAAATTAGTGTAGCTATTCTAGCTACTGGGGGAAGGAGAGAGGAAACTCACACAGACAAGGTGACGATGTGCTAACATCTACACAGATAGTAGTTCGAGCTGAGAACTCAGGTTCAGATTTTGCTTCATGTTATAATCCTACTATCCTACTATCCTACTACTGATCCTCTAGAGAATCAAAGTGAAAGTCTTCCATAATGCATTCACTGGATCACCAGTAGGAATTTGATTGCAGGGAAAGCACCTCACTGTACCCTGCCCATACACACAGAAGAAGAGCTTCTGCTGCAGACGAGCTTTTTGCTCATTCCTCCTATCCGTATTATTACAGAAATAGATTTTCATTACTCTGATCACAAATCAAGAACCTCATCTTTGAGATACAGACAGATGTCATGAACACTGACTGACGAAGAACACTGATGAAGAACTAAAAGCTCTAAGGGTGTCTGAATCGATGCTTGCACCATCTACTCAGTATAAAATCCAGTATATGGAGCGAGGTACAGTATAGAGAGAAAGAGAAGACTTATTTGGGAGTAAGTTAGAGTTAAAAATATCGGTACGCAATCCAAGTGCCCTCCCAGACTTCTGTCAGCTTTCTTCTGTTTACACACCTGATTGGACAGTTCATTTTTAGGAGGCCACCCCTCTGTAATAAATATTGTGTTCGCAAGTGTTTTGCCTGGTTATTTCTTTATATATGGTTTGTGTCTTGTGTGTAAATCTTTGGATTTTGGGGAAAAGGAAAACTTTTTATTTGTGCCTGTATATTTGGATGGCCAGAGATTAAGTGGTATACTACGAACTTGTCTGAGGTGGACTGAAGAGTGCCAAGGACTGAAAGAAATCTTTTCAACTTGCAGAACTTTCACTTTTGGTTATGTTCTGAAATTTTCACTAGGATTAGAGTCTATATAAAAAAATAACCAACAGAACAAAATGAGACATAAAGACATGGGCTGAGGGAGAAGTAATGAGGAGAAGAAGGAGAAAGAAAAGGATAGACAGAAAATGGCAAGGCTCTGCTCTCTTCTGTGGTGCCGCCCTTTTTTTCCAGTCCCTCCCACCTTCCCTCTCTCACTCTTTCCTGCTAGGGAAGGGTTGAAAGGCAGCAAGCCAAGGCCAGAGTGAACAAGGCAGACCAGACGCTTTGAAAACTCCTCCACTACAGAGAGAAGTAACAGCTACAACCAGCTTCCACAAACTCTCTGATCTCCACAAGAGCTTTGCTCTGCAAGACTTCCCTTTATCAGGTACAATTTTTTACCTAGTCTTTTATATCTTTTTTTTCTTTTCTTATAAAGTATGTTTGCTTTTAAGGTAACCTGAAGCTGTGTGCGTAAAATTGATTCATTTTGCACTTTGCCCTTTTGCTGGTGCTTTCCTGTGTAGTATGAAGGTTTTCTGCGAGGGTGGGTGTGGTGGGGGGAGTGTCTAATGGCTTTAAGGACATGTCTCAGTTTGCCTCACATAGAGTAAAGAGAGTGAAAGAGAGTGTGGTGAAAGTGAAAGTATTCTGCTTTTAGTTTTCTCACAGTCTGCTTTGCTTTTTAATCAACAACTTATTTCATTCTTAATATTCTACTAAATGTAATGATGTTAAAATCAGTACAACCTGTAAACTTTTGTGCATTCCTGACGTTTGCTTGAACATTTTTTAAAACTCGCTTTTAAGGTTGAAAATTTTATTCAATGGTTTAAAGGTCGTTCATTAATTATTTTGTTAAGGGGTGTGGCCCTTGGTGGCACGGGCGGGAAAAGAAGGAAGGTAGTGGAAAATATGGAGGATGTGAGTCTTGGTCATTAATTAATTTCAGAAACGCACCAGGCCAGTTTACCGAAGTCCAGTGTAGTACAAAACTAAAATGCAGCTGTGATTGACCATCAACAGTCTTTTAGCATAACCTATTTTTTTTTTCCCCCATAATTACCTCTTGACTTTTACACAGCTGTTTGCGTTGGGACAAAATGGTGTTGCACAAGTCCTTCCCATCAGTTTTAAAGCAAACTTTTCCACTTCACTCTTCTTTTTTCTCATCCGATGTCCTCTCTTCCACAAACAGATTTACTGCAATAGTCTTCGTAATCCCTTTCAAGGCCAGTGATGGAGAGTCCGGCTCAGAAACGTACCAGCCGTGGTGGGGCGTCCAACGTGCTCTCGCCCGCGCGCATTACTCGCCTGCAGGAGAAAGAGGACCTAAGCAACTTGAATGACCGTCTAGCTGTATACATTGATAAGGTGCGCTCTCTGGAGGTTGAAAATGCTGGCCTGCGAATGCGTATCACAGAGTCGGAGACGGAGGTCAGCCGGGAGCTGGGCGGCATGAAGGCAGCGTACGAGAATGAGCTGGCTGATGCTCGCAAAACTCTCGATTCGGTGGCTAAGGAGAGAGCCAGGTTGCAGCTAGAGCTTAGCAAGATCCGCGAGGACTACAAGGAGCTTAAAGCCAGGTACGACAACAAATGACAGTTACACGCCATCTCAAAAGGCGGAAGGCATGCACCGGTTTCTAGACCTGCAAATGTTTGCTTGGATCTAAATCTAAACCAGCTAATTTAGAACCAGCTCCTATTATCTATCATTTTTAAACCCAAAAATCTTTATAGCAGTCTGATTATGAGCAATGTGAGCATTCACGTAAATTTTTCACGATTACATGATTGATTATTCCCCTGGCCTTTGAAGTTTGTGTGTTCTTTGCATCCGTTATTCCTTCCTGTCATTGTGATGTATCTAAATTTATGAGCAAACAGGTTAGTCTTTTGTAGTCTCCTTTCAAACACAGAAATATAAATGTCCAAAGCAGGAATTTTGTACACAGACACCATATGCCTCCAACACTTTAGCTCTCTTAAACCTGACTTGTACAAATCTGTGTCAATCAAGGGTGTTCTACTACTCATGATTCACACCCACATGATTGCTAAATTTCACCATGCAATTTGTTTCCTGGGTAAGGATTTATTTGATTAAAGCCCAATGGGAGACTTGCATGTTGCTAGTGTACATGCAGGAGCTGCACACCTTACAGAGCTCCAAGTCATGTCCCAACACACATTCCTGCCGTAGAGTTGTACCTCAGGCAGAATGGTATGTCGTTTATCTACCTCTGCGGGTGAGGGAATAACGAATGGGAGCGGAGTGACTCGCCACACCCTGTCATGGCTACTTGAGCGTGTTAAGTTTGTGGGATATGACTTATGTGTTATAGAATTGAACCAAATTAAGTATGCAGTTGAGCAGGTAGCTGAAAACACTGTTAATCTTTAATCTCTGTTTTATTGCACAATAAATTGTGTTCATCAGAAAGGAATCTTAGCACATTGTTTTATGGCAGGAACAATTCAAAAGAAATGGCTGCATACTACAGTTGCAGTACTCCTTGTATTCAGCCTTCTTTAATAAGAGTTGTAAAGTCCAGGACTTAGTAATGATTAACACAATTCAGTTTCTCGCGCTCTTTTAGCCTAGTAAAGCTAGAGTGGAGTTTGGTGACCGTAGTACAGTATGTGACTGGTCTATCAAGCTCAAGGAGAGGAACTGGAATATTAACAGTATAATTTGCATGCTTATTCATCTTTTTTGCCTTAGGGATACCTGAGCTCTGATATCGTTACTTGCTGTGTAAATATGAAAATGCTGAATGCTGCTAAAAAAGTGTCAGTGCCAACATGTTGCATTTACTTTCATAGCAACCAGATTAGATTAAGACACAGCCGTCTTAATCTAATCTGGTTGCTATGAAAGTAAATGCAACATGTTGGCACTGACACTTTTTTAGCAGCATTCAGCATTTTCATATTTCATTCATTGACTGCCAGTGTCAAACTGAGAGTTTGTCTTGCAGCCACTGAAGTCAAAAATTTCTATGTATGTAAGATTAATTTGTAAACTATGTGTGGTTAAAAAAAAAAAAAAAAACACAGACTGAAAAATATGCAAAGAAACTAGTTTTATTGAGTAATAGAGTATTTTTTGCGTGGCTGTGCCTCTGATTATACAACAGTTTTCCTCTGAAATGATTAGTCTTCGTGATCAGTTATGGACACAAGTGGACATCTATTTGTTGCCCAGAGTAACTGTGACGTGTGTTCGTTTTCATTCAGTTATCCCATGACGCTGATTTACGATTCACTATCTCTTTCTCTCAAACTACATCAGTAGCTGCTGCTGTTTGGGAGTGTTTGGTTGCCGTGACAATGGAGCAGCCATACCACGGGTGTGTGAGTTGGCGCTGACTGGAATGAGCTGTGACTCATCAGCCTTTTTGTGGTTCTGAGAGAAGCAGACAGTCTCAGAACAAACTCTCGATACCCTAAACCTTTCACCTAAATGAGGAAGGGGAATGTTTTGTGGATTAAAAAAAAAATGATGCGTGTGTCAGTGAGTGTGTATTATTCCACCAAATAAGTTTCTGTAAGTAATAAGACTTTTTATTATGTTCATGGTAGGAGCCTGAGGTGAAAGTAAGTCACTTTTCCTCTATGGGAAAGGATTCAGGAGTCCAGGAATTTAGTAACATGGCAAGTTTTTTTTTTTTTTTCTTTTTTTTTTTTGCACAAATTTAATTGCATATATACCATCAAGAGAGAAGAAAAAGAAAATGACGGTTTACACCTGCTTTAACAGGTGTATTAGGAGGAAACTTAATACTTGATACTCAGCAAATTCAGCTATAGACAGTTCAAAGAATTATATTATGTTTCTAAATAATTATTAATTGTTGGCGAATCATAAAATACATCAGCATATGCTGTTCTGGGGGGGAAAAAAGCTTTGCAATACTGTGCCTCCCAAGTGTGGATTATTTTTCCTTTACAATGACAATATATAGAACAAATGATGGTATAGAGTGAAAAGTCTTGTGGAGTTCAGAATTGACTCATATTTCAATCTTAGGGGGATTTAGGGGATTGAAAAATTAAATTCATTTGAAGTATTATTAATCAGCCTGAATCATCCTGCGTGGTATACAAGTGGGGAACCCCCCCCTGGTGACACTCGGTCTTTTTTAGCTCACCTCTCTGAGATCAGGTTGCACGATCTAACACGGTGACTCTGGCCTCATGAAGTGGCTCGACACAAACACATGGCCTGAAATAGATGAATGACCCTTCTCTGTGTGGCCGCTGTTTCACCATCCACCCCTCCCCACCCCACCCTCAACATGAGCATTTGCCTTCCTTGATTATTAGCAAACAGTGGCCCTTATGTTGGGTTGAGTGTGTGTGTGTGCATGCAGTGTGTGTGGAAAGAGACAGGTGCTGTTGATTCAGTCTTAACCTGTGGCGATCCAAATAGGCTCTTTTGTTTTTTGACTTGTCCAAACTCTTGCTTACCACATGGTGGAAAAGTGAAAGGATGGCAGATGTGAGCTTGTTATTCACTGGTCAAAAACATGCATGGCTGACTATAAATTATAACTACTATATTATCCTAGCTGCCCGTAGAGAAGCAGACAAAAGCAGAATAACTTAATTACAAACTGTAGAAATAATGTTCAGTGGGTGATGATTGTTATATCGGATATTTGTTCAGTTGGTAGCACACCATCCTGCGACTCAGGAAAAAGAGACCAGCCCAGTACACCTAAGCACATTGTCTCATATGTTATGAATCATAGCTCCATGTACTTACATATGGAGGTAATTTGCATAATAGTCAAAAGCTATTTTTCTGTTCAGAAAAATCACACTATTTAGCAAATACTGAATGGCAATAATGATTACAAAGGTTGTGATATGATAATATATCTGATGTCACCTGCCGAGCAATGTGCATTTCCATGTGCAAACAAAAGCTTAAACGTCTGCACTGAAGGACAGTTTTCAGGTGGACAATTTTTAGCTCAGACAAACAATCTCTAACCCGGTCCGATTTCAAACGTTTACATCGTCATAATTTTTTAAGGTGTGGGTGTGGTGCTGGATGTGGCTGCACACACCTTTTTGGCACAAGAAGGATATTGGCAGAGTGTAGGCTAGCTCACGGTTAAACTGGATCCATCCAGCTGCATGAACAGACACGTACTTCAGTTCCTGTCAGTTGCACTGCTGTTATTTGCTGCCGTCTTTGATACCTTAGGCCATTGAAACTTGTTCGTTAAATAAAGCCTTTGGGTTTTTTTTGGACTGGAGGGAAAATGATTGAGTTAAAAATGGATATGTGAACAATGGGTGGAAGGTTCATTACATCTGTATATCAAACTGTCTTGATTTCATTAACTGATTCCATGTTTCTAGAGTGGTATTTCCTCCTTAAGTATGAAGGGGTCTGAAAATATTTTATATATTTTTAACATTGAAATGATATGCCAACTACTGGGAGCTAAGAAAGCTTTTATATCAGTGGGAACATGAATGTAGAATAACTCTTATCACATTTTCCTGTTTATATTGTTTCCTGCATAGTCACATATTTTGCTAAATGATGTTGTGCTTGTTTATTTCCTTTTAAATAAACTGTGCATAGCAGGAAAATTTTGTTAAAACATTAACTTGTATAAAATATCATATTTGTAATAAAATTAAAACATCATCCATTTTGTTAATAATGATCTGTTAATGATACAGCTTTTATTTATTTATTTATTATATATTTTTTTAACAGGCTCTCATAATGACAGATGCCCAATAATGCAGCTTGTGTGCTTAGCTCAGGACAGTGTGGCCTAAAAAGGACAGAACACTCACTCCCTTTTTGCTTCACATGCTTCCCAAACCTCTTTTAACTCTAAACCAGCCTGATCACATGAGTCATGTGGTGAGAACAGGCCCGAGGCTGATACTAGCTATAAGACTGGGTTTAAATAAGGTTGTCTCTATTTTCAGCTCTTTCTTAAAGTCTGTCTTTTCTGTTTCTATGTATATAAAGTTGCACCCCTGAGCCAACAGTTCAACATCACCTGAGCTCATCTGTCATAATGACCTTTTAGTTTATGTAATGTGAAACAGGCCCTCTTATAGTCACTATGATCTGCTCAGATTTTTTGGAGATTGGTTGAATGGCTATGCTTTCATACAAAACCTGTAGAACAATTCGAGTTCATGAATGTTTGGTTCTGTAGTATCTGCTCCAGTCCACACTATGCTCAGTAATGCTAAAGTCGAGCTCGTTCATGAATCTGCTGGAAATCAGATGGGGAAAGGTTATTCTCAGTGATTTTAGAAGCTTACAAAGGCATTTTGTGTGGTAGAAGTTGGATAATGAGGGATTCTGGCTGTCCATAGTGCTGGTCTAACTTCAGTCTGGGCTGGAAAGTTTGTGTGTGCATGCGGTGTGGAGTGGATCAGAGTTTCCATGGCTTTTGGCCTTTTTTAAACTATAGCTTGCCAAGCAGTTATGAGTCAGTCACTCAGTATAAATCAGAAAATGATTTTGGGCAAACGTTCACTCGCTCGTATACATTTACTTGTGTATGCACACACACGCTTATAAAAGAATGGTTCCCATTTAATTGTGGTTGAAATTTGGGGAACTATCAAGTGACTCACTCAGCCAGTTATATAATTTCCATTCACTTTCTTGCTCAAAAAAATAAAACCCAATCTGTTTCCACTTTTCCAGCGGGTTTCTTATTGGAAGATTCACTGAACATGGCCTGGTTGTTTTTTTGACAGATATAATGCATTATTTAGCTTTACATTTTAATACTTTCACCATCGATCTGATCATCACTGGGAGAAGCATTTGAAATCAGAGGTGCTGAGTTCACTATAAATAGGACCCTCTTGAATGCATTTCGAAGGTGAACTTCAGCGGGGACTATAAAGAGGTCCTGTGGACAAAAGTTGGAGAAGTGTCTCTGTGGATTCTCACATGGCCATGCCACGAGGCCTGTAGTGTGAGAGGAGCTTCACTGTTCTCTAGTTCTAAACAAACACACACACACACACACACACACACACACACACACACACACACACACACACACACACACACACACACACACACACACAGAGAGACAGACAGACAGAGCGACAGCCTCCATCCCACTATAAACTAGATGCAGCTGTATGGAGACTCGCTCTTTGTTGAGAGGAACTGAGCTGCTGCAGAATGTGTTTATACTTTTGAAAAGCCAGTCAAAGTATTTTGGGTTTGTATAAAAAGCCAGTGATTCATTATGAAATGATGGAGTATTTGAAATAGTCGCGCTGTAGCTGGTGGAGTGAAGGAGAGAGTGAGTCACTCTCTTGTGGATCCGCTTGCCGCTCCTCAAGTGCCACGCTGGCTACTTCTGTTGTCAGGATTTCCTCTAAACATCTACAGTACCCATTACCGCTGTGGCATTGTAACAGTTTGTGCATTCACAGATGCTTATGATTAAATAATAATCTGTAATCTATCAGTGTACATGCTCTCTTAGTCCATATTTTTCAGCTTGTGTAGACATGCAAATCAAATTATGCAAAAACTCTCTAGCCAATCCTGGCAGGACTTTGGGCATTTGTCAGTGCAAGAGGGAAGAATGTCTGTGGTTTTGACTGTGCTTAGATTCAGTTCTGTATACAGTAAGTATCCTTACAGCTGCACCGGTATACTGTACACACACCATGTGCTAACCCGCTGAAAAATGAATGCTTGTATTATGGTTTAATACCATAATGACTGTTTTTTTTTTCCCCTTTATATTTGAAGGGGCAAACATCTTCATGCAGAAAGGCTTGGGTGTGTTTCAGCTGTAACCGTTAGTTATTGTGCCTGCTTCTCAATCTTTTAATCATTTTTTCATACAATCAGTGACTGGGTGTGGTGATTATCCTAGCTTCTAATTTCAAACTTTCCTAAAGCATATTAAGAATGCACATATTAAGAATAAAAGGTTCTGCACTTTTTTGTGTCCTAATTGGATTATTTACGCTTTATCTTTTGACAATGCATGATAATAATGAAAGGTGTTTTTAAAGTGATATAATAGAAAATAGGGTTTTTGTGCAGTTTATTAAAGAGAACACAACAGGTCTCTCGTATCATACTGACTTATTAAATGGCATGCATATTTAGATCTATGGAGACTAGACCTTTTTTTATCCCTCTGTTTCTACTTTGCTCAGTTTGAGAGTATGGAGGTTTTGCTTGATGTATTTGGTAGACTCATTCAAAATTTTAAACCTGCTTCCTGATTCATATAATAAGGATCATGCTTTTGGCTTGAGCAGCTGCTGTTTCCAGACTGTTTATATGAAGACCTCTTATTTTTTCAACAATATTCCAAAGACCATATTCTTCTGTTTTGTTCAAAGTGATTTCACTCGGTAAGTATGACTCAGAGATGTCCTTTGCTTAGAAAGGAAGTGTTTAAGTCCACTGGGAACAAGTAGGCCCCTTGATTGAGACTTGGCTGTTTATGGAGTGACTCACACAAGGCACCACCCAACACTGCAGTGCCTAACACAAGCAAATAGTATTGTCCTACATTAGTTCTGTTTGTTTTATCTATAGCGTTAATGCATGTTTGCAATAACTCAAGCAATGAAAAGTGTTTTCATCAAACATTGGGCCTGGTCTCCAAATATTTGGGAATGTTTAGGTTTAATAAACAAAAGTCTCCTCTGCATGAAGTTGCTGCTACCTGCATGTTGTCTATGTGACGTGTGCATTAAACACTGGTTGATGGACTGAATGCATGAACGGAATTCGAGGAATGTGAGAATAAATGAGTTGTGATGCACAAGTACAGGTGTGTCTACCTGCTATTTGTGGCTGTGTTTCTGCAAGATAAGTAACTTGCAGTGCGTCTGTGGGTTTGGGTGTGTGAGCCTGTAACAAGGAATTCTTTGTTTTTTTATAAAGTATTAGTGATTGGCATGACATGACTTGTCTAGTTCATTGCCTGACTTTTATTTAGATTAGCTGCAACAATTTTACTTCACACAACAGCTTCTCTGAAGTTTTCTAGATAGTTAGATACTTGGAACCCTTTCTGATAACGGTACCTCCAGAAGAACAAACCCTGCTGTTTTTAAGTGCATTTGCATTTACTGTATGTCATTTGGCAGACGCCCTTATCCAGAGTAACTTAAATTTACATCTGAACGGTTGGGAGTTAAGGGCCTTGCCCAAGTTTCTTACCAGGGGCAAATTGGTGGTGCTGGGGTTTCAACCTGAAACCTTCTGGATCCAGCTACCCCTGGCCTGCACCAGATTTATTGTGGGAAGTATGTTTGTGCTTGCAGTGCCTTGGCAATAGTTTATTTAAGAGACTATTTTAGTCTATAGCAGCAGCAGCAGTAGTGGTTGGGGAAAGCCCATTCCCAGTGTCCTTAAAGACACCACAGTCAGAATTTCCACATTAAGTGGTCAGCAGAGTCTCCTCTGGAAGGAGCGCCAAACAGGAAAGTTCGCAAGTGCTTTATTTTTCAGTTCCATTTAATCTAAACTTTAATAAAGAATCGTAATGCCACTGGGACACATTCCTGTTTCTTATACAAACATCTCTCTCACACACACACACACACACACACACACACACACACACACACACACACACACACACACACACACACACACACACACAATGCCCTGTTTCCTTTTAATTAATCATATCACACAGCATTGCCTTCCCTCCACATTTTCAGATGCTGAACACCACTTTTCTATGCATATCAGCATGGTAATACCTTGCGACCACATTAGATTCCCATTTAATAATGCATAATAATTTCCTTCTGCTTTTTTACTTCTGCTTTTTCACCCGGCACAGCCTTTTTTAAAATTAAAAAAAATTTTTTTTTACATTTGTTTTTATTCAAATGTGAAATTTGTTTGCTGTTCAATGTTCTGTCTGCACTTCTGCTCATTTGTCACTCAGATGAGTTATCACCTCCTGCCATACATGACTTTTCTTTAAATCTTTGGTTTACACGTTTTAGGAAGAAATGATCCAACGATTGTGATAGCTGTGTAAAATGAAGCCAAGCCAAACCAAGCACTGTTAAGACATATTTAACAGTAGCAAAAGCACAGAGTGGGGTATTTACACAGGAGCAGGGTGTTTAGGATATTTCGCTCTGGAATTAGGAAATAGCTTTACGAGCAGTTTTTGAGACAATAGGTGGACATGGTCCTCGAAAAACTTATAACGAAACAGATCAAAAACACTTTCTCTTGTGTTTTTTTTTTTTTGCAGAAGAGTAACAAATTAATGTACTATAAAAATAGAGCTGAAATATATATTTTTAAAAAAGGAATGTGTTAAACAAAAGCAATTAATTAATATTGTACTTAATACCTTGGTCACTTAGGGGACTGAGCTAAGGCTGGTTAATTCTAAATTGCGACATCAGTAAATATTGATACTCAAATCCCATATCAGTAATTTGGCCTTTTTTTTTATTTTTACAATTAATAACCTTATGCGTGTAATAATAATGAAATTACATCTTTTACTTAAAGATTTTTGAAGATCCACAGCATGGTGAGGATCAAGATATTTACTAAAAGACAGCGAGTAACATAAAACAAGTGTAGATATCCTCCCGTAGCCTCTGGCTTTAGCACAAACTGTAATTCATTAGCTTAATAAGCTGCTTTGTATCATTATATGTTACAGTGAAATCTTTCATTATAGTTGCCGTTTCAAAACATTCACTAATAAATCTTTCAGAACAAAAATCAGGAGAACAAAACATTGTGGTCTGGTGACTCATTTGTTCTCTCTTTACTGCATCTGGATGCAGATTTTTTTTTTAGACCATCAAAGGATGTTTTTAGTGTGTGTGTGCTCAGAAGGGGAAACAATCTATACACACTTACGGACTCTATTACACTACGCAGGCTATCTACTGTATGCCTCTTTAGGGGTGGAATGGCTGTGCTGGAGAGAATGCAATGTAGCTGTGGCTTAGTGATGGGTGGGAAGGTATTGGGTGATATTCTGGTGACAAATATAAGAGCTCTGACGCTATTGTGTGTCACCATGAAGTCATCTAACACCTAGGAACCATTTAGAAATTCTGAATATTTAAAGAGAACTATAGATAGAACTGTAGTCTATAGGTTTCTTTAGGTTTTCTTTTGGGGCAGTGGTAGCTCAGAGGGCTAAGGCACTGAGTGATCGGTTCGAGCCCCAGCTCCACCAGGTTGCTATATCTGCACCAGGGGCGTAGTATCATAGCTGACTCTGCACTCGGACCCCAGTTATGCTGGAATATGCGAAGAAAGAATTTCATTGTGCAGTAATGTATATGTGACAAAGGCTTAACTTGATGTAAAGGTTCAAAGTCTTTCTGGATGGTAAGATGAGAAGAAATGTGTATGACTTAACGCAACGGGTTTGACTGGGCTTAAAAGCATTTGTTTCCACGTGTAACCAACTTCTTACTTCTTTTGGAATGTAGTATTGAACATCGTCACAGTGAAGTGAAATACTTTAAGGGCTTGACTCTTTGCTGACTGGAATACGGTGACTGCCAGCCAGAGTAGGTTTTCAAGGTTATAGCGTCCTTCATTGAGATTTCTGTGCCTCATTTGTGCATCTTTGTGACAGAAGGCAAGGGTGAAGAGGCCGGGAGATGATGGATAGTGTTCTGGAGATCATTCCACTTCAGCTGGTTATCATTAGTGACACTGGGATCTAATCCTCCGTGCGCTGTAACGTTTCAACCCAGCATCATACCGGCTCTGGTCCCTTTCCTAATTTAATCCCACGCTGGCAATAATCCACCCTCCCCCAATCAGCCATTCTACTGAACTGTTTACTAAGATGGTTTCCCTGTGTTATGGGTTGCATTTATGTTGTGTTGATGTTTATCCAGTGTTAAATGAATAGCCCTGCGGCAAACATGCCCACATGCTGTTGAATTTTAGTTGGCAGTTAAAAGTATACTGTTCTGGCAAGGGCATTTAGGGTCACCTTTCACAGGTTTTAAAGGATTCTTCGCCTAGACGTTCTCAGACTCACTGCCTAACTTTACTTCAGTAATCACATGCAAAACTGAAGGTTTGCAGATCTTTTAAGGCACAAAAGAAAAAATTTTTTTTTTAAACATATACATATGTGCTTTGAGTCGATTGAATATGGAAATGGCTATTATAGTTTTTTTTGCTCATTTTTATTCATGTTTTACTTTTTGTTGGTTTAAAGAGCATTTGCTGGCTAGTCACTGTCATCTGTGGTGTTTTTAAACATTGAATAAACCCACTGAGATCTGCCGAGGGTTCATTTATAAGTAGAGGAATTGAAAAAAAAAAAAAAAAGAATAAAGCAACCACACAAACTTGCATAGTTTTGATCTGGTGCTAATATAACCCGTTGTCTTGTCTTGCTCATGTGTATCTGTAGGAACAGTAAGAAAGAGGCTGATCTGGAGTCGGCTCTGGCCAGGCTGAAGGATCTGGAGGCTTTACTCAACTCTAAGGATGCTTCTCTCACCACAGCTTTGGGGGAGAAGAGGTCTCTGGAGGGTGAAGTCAGGGATCTGAAGGCTCAGTTGGCCAAGGTATAAAAAGGTTACAAAACACCTGAAATCTATAAGAACCTTAAGCTTTTTAGTGTATTTTTTTTAAATTACATAATTGCAAAGGCCTTGGACTAATAGAATCCATCATGTTAATGTCTGATATGTAAAAATTATATGACTCATCATAATCTTATTGTCCAATTTGAAAAAACCCTTTAAAAACATTGTGTGTATTTGTAGCTGGAAGGCAGTCTGAATGATGCTAAGAAGCAGCTGCAGGATGAGATGCTGAGGAGGGTGGATGCAGAGAACCGCATCCAGACTCTGAAAGAGGAGCTGGAGTTCCAGAAGAACATTTATGCTGAGGTCAGTGCACTCTATATTCATCAATACTTAAAAAGAATGGTTTTACTGGGTTTTTCAAAGTGAGAAAACACTTCTACATGCTTTATAAGCTCACAGCTGCACAGACAATGAAGAGCTGTACAGCAGAGCACTAAATGACAATTTATTCACAGAAAATAAGAATAAAACAGTGTTGTGCAATGTTAAGATTTTTCATGCGAGTTCTTTGGTGTTGCAGGAGCAGCGCGAGTCTAAGCGTAGACATGAGTCGCGCATGGTGGAGATTGACAGCGGTAGACAACTGGAGTTTGAGAGCAAGCTGGCTGAGGCTCTGATAGAACTCCGTGGCCAGCATGAGGATCAGCTCCGCATCTACAAGGAGGAGATTGAGAAGACCTACAATGCCAAGGTAGCATCATCTGGCTGTGGTTGTTACAGTTGTTACTGTGCTTATACAGTGTGAACCGTGCTATACATATTCACGGCATTCTTCTTCAGTTATTTTAAATGCAGACACCGGCTAAAAACGTTGCCATGAACTTGATGAAAATAGTTTTTTTCCTCTAGCTGGATAATGCACGTCAGTCTGCAGATAGAAACAGTCACCTGGTTGGAGCAGCTCATGAGGAGCTGCAGCAGACACGTGTGAGGCTGGAGAGCATGTCTGGTCAGTTGTCCCAGCTTCAGAAACAGGTGAGCAACAAACTACAGATGAACAGTTAGCAAAGTAGGAGCTAAAGAAATGTAGGGTTACTTTCTTTATAATAAACAGATATGGCTGATTCAGTAAAGTACAGTATATTGGCAGAATTATTACCCACATACTTGATCATTAAAATGCTATTTAATGGCCCATTAGGTTTATACAATAAAAATAACTACAGTACTTGCTAAACTAAACTAACGTACTTCAAAATCGAATAAAATCCAAACTGATCAATCAGCTTCAATTTAACTGAATATATATTTACAAAATAAAAAACTAAAATGTATACAAAATACAGTGCCAATTCCGCAAATTATAAATTTAAGTGCAAAGACATTATAGCCAAAGGCATAAGTGCTGACAAACACTCCATAATTATTCACCAGGATACAATTAGTGCACAAACCCAACAACACTGTACTGCAATCCATACCATATTTGGTGAGATGAGTCTAAAGGGCATGAATAATGCATGCATAATGAATAATAAATGCATAGGCATGTGTATCATGGGTATATACAGGCCAGATCAAACTAATCATTCAGTTCACAAAGATAAATGAATAAACTTCAGAGGGATTTAAAAATACTTTAAACGTCCGTTCGGTCATAAGCTCTCTGACTGTAATGACTTTTGCATTCTTGATTAGATCTCTGTCGATTTTGTTGTATGAAGATCTGTTATCTAATCGTGAAAGCTTTTTTGTGTATATAATGCTTTCTCCATATTTAGAATTCTTTATAGCACTGAAGGACAGGAGCTGTGTGTTTTTGACACACTGGTATTCTCATTGTATTGTAGTCCTAATGGACAAAGAAGCATTCTGTCTCTCTCTATCTGTCTCTATCTCTCTCTCTCTCTGTCTCTGACCTAGAATAGAACTTTTGCAATCCGAGTAACCATTTTATTCAGGTTTCCCCTCATCATGTCTGTCCTGGTCCGGAGTACTCGACCACTCTTTTAAGCTCAATAGCACCACCAACTGGAGGGTTAAACTCTCACACAATTCCGATTTTATAGGACATTATTAAGTAAATAATCCTGACTGGTCATTTAGCATTTACCAACATGTTTAATTTTTTTTTTTTAACACATTACAGCTGTAAATGCAGAACTTAAATTAACTTCAGAACTTAAGTTAAAAAGATGCACCATACAATATGATTATGATTAAAATATATTCTTAATTGCCTAAAATTTGTATCTTCATGTATTTGTCATATGTGATAGCTGGCTGCGCGGGAGGCTAAGGTGCGTGAACTGGAGGAGTCCCTGTCTCGTGAGAGAGACCTCATGCGCCGGCGGTTGGAGGAGAAGGAGAAGGAAATGGCGGACATGCGCCACCGCATGCAGCTGCAGCTGGACGAATACCAGGAGCTGCTGGACATCAAACTGGCCCTGGACATGGAGATCAGTGCTTACCGGAAGCTGCTGGAGGGAGAAGAGGAGAGGTAAGAACCAAATAATGGATGTGATGTACACTACCAGTCGAAGTTTGGACACACTTTTCATTGTAAAACAATGCTGAATGCGTCCAAAATGTGCAATAATTTCCTCTGAACAGTTGTCATTGAGATGTGTCTGCTACTTGTGCTCTGTAAAGCCTTCATAACGGCTTTAAACTAAGGTGCCGTTAATTGGTGATATCTGAGGCTGGTAACTCTAAACTCTAAAAAAATAAAAAATAAAAAAAAATAAAAAAACTTCTCCTCTCCACCAGAAGTAGATTGCTCTTCCTTTCCTGGGAAGGTCTTTATGAGCGTCAGCTTCATCATGGTGCTTGATGGGTTTTACCAATGTTCATGACGGTACTGTTCTTGCAAAAACTGTTCCAGATCAGCTGACCTTTATGTCTTAAAAAAGACCTTTATGTCTTAAAATATGTCTTAATAACATATGACTGCCATATGTTATTTTGTAGTGAAATGCCCAGTATTGTTCTAGAATGTAGAAAAATAAATACAAACTTGTGTGTTAACCTTTGACTGGCACTGTACATGCTCACATTGATCCCATGTCCTACATTACAACTTGGATTTTCAAGATATAAATTGTGGGTCAGTTATTCTTTTATTAATCGCACTCCTTCTCCAGGCTGCGTCTCTCTCCAAGTCCTCCTCCTGGCCGTGTGATATCAGTCACTCGTACCTCAGGCTCTGGCACACAGACTCAGACTCGCTTGGCTCAGAGCAGCAGCACTCGCACTTCATCTGGCAGCGCTAAAAAACGGCGCCTCAATGACACAGACAGTGAGGCTTCCAGCGTGACTGGTGGGACAGTGACACGTACTCGCATTTCCCAGCAGGCCTCAGCCAGTGGCCGGGTCACTGTGGACGAGGTAGACCTGGAAGGCAAATATGTGCGTCTCAGCAACAAATCTGACCAGGTAAGATCACGGTTGTCTGCTAGATAAGTGCCATAGGTATGGTTGATGTTAGACTAAAATCATACTTATAAATAAGAAAAGCTTTTTTTAATCCAATTTAAAATTAACTTTTAAATGATCTGGCATAGTTTCTACTTTTCTGATCTTTCACGACAAACTTTTTAATCCTTTAATTGTTTAGTACATTTCTATACTATATTACTGTATTACTGTATTACTAGTCACATTCTACACTTGCCAGAATCTGGCAAGTGTACAATCTATGTTAATCTATGTTTAAAAAAAAATACATTACTTTTGTTTCTTTCTCTTCTCAGGACCAGTCTCTGGGCCACTGGCAGGTGAAGAGACAAGTGGGCTCTGGTACTCCCATCATCTACAAGTTCCCACCTAAATTCACTCTGAAAGCAGGACAGACCGTTACAGTGAGTTGACCACTTACTGTACAGTACAACACAATAGTAGTGAATTCTCAGAGGTGTCAACAAATCACCAAGTCTCACCAAGTATTACTACAGTATATACTACAGTAGTTTCCAGGTCACAGTTGAGCCGCAACTGTATAAAGATCAGTTTTTGAACTTTTATTTTTTAATTAATTTTTTATTTATTTATTTATTTATTTATTTTCGGTTGTTGTAAATTTTGTAGTACACTTTTCCAAATGAGTATGTTTTACTCATTCTCTCCCAAAAAAGACTTTTATAGATCAGTCCAGGTTTGATTTCTTATTTTTTAAAAACACTTTTCAGCACCTACTCAGTCAGTTCACTGCTAACAAGAGCTTTTAGTTATACAGTATGTTTTGGTGTTGCTGTGTTCAGGAAAGCCTCAGTCTCAACCCTTGGTTAGGAAGGCACACACATGATAGTCAGATGTCCATATATTTTTGGTATATTGACATATGTCAAGAAATACATTTTCAAACATGTACAATTATAGTAAAATACAGTAGAAATAGACAATTGAGCCTACAGAATAAAACACCTGTTTTCCAATAGCAAATTATTGGAAAAGACAGAAAATGTATAATTTATAAATCACTTTAATGTACAGATAGTATTGCTGTGTGTCCATAATATTTATCTATAGCTGGTTGCGTGCATGCGTATTTCATCCCCAAAGTTCTGTTATATGCTAAAGAAGTTTATTAGTTGTTGTTAGTTATTGCAATTTATGAGTTGCTATAAACATGTACGACACTGCACATCTTGATCTACACCAGACCACCAAAAGTTTGTGGACACCTGAGAATATGTGGATCTTCCATAAACTTCAGGATGTGCTAGCATTACAATTTCTCTTCACTGAATGTAAGGGGACTCAAACCTGTTTCAGCCTGACAATGACTGTGCATCCAACTAAATTGGAGCACTAATTACAGTATGTGTCATCAGACATCAATGTCTGATCTCGCTTATGCTCTTGTGGTTAAAAGGCGAAATTGCCCACAGCTCCAAAATCTAGTCTTCCAAAAAGAAAGGAAGCTATAGCTACAGCAGCGAAGGAGGGACCAGCTCTATGTTAGTACCCATGCTTTCTGGGATGAGTTGTTCAACAACAAATTGCACACATAGTTTGTGACTCATACTTTGAGTCTGGCATAGACTGACCATAAACTACTCTAGTAGATTAATTGAATCTACACTCTGTGTGTCTGTATTGATAGATCTGGGCTGCAGGAGCTGGTGGGACCCACAATCCTCCCTCTGACCTGGTGTGGAAGACTCAGAACTCATGGGGTAGTGGAGATCACTTCCAAACTTCTCTGATTAGCTCCAGTGGAGAGGTATGGCACGGACCAGTTCCCTATGACACTGTAGCTGCAAATGACACTTAATGTTACAACATTTTCCAAAATATATTTAGCTATATTTAATTTTCTCGCTTTCTCTAGGAAATGGCAATGCGGAAAGTGACGCGCTCACTTTTCCAGGAAGATGATGATGAGGAAATGGTAAATAGTGCTGTATTGGCTTCTATCGTTTTTGATTGTATTTGGAAACAACAATGACTAATTATCATTAAAAACTTAACACTTTTGTCCTCTTGATTGTGTATCTTATGCAGGCTGCTCACAGTACTTGTGGGGATGGAGAGTATAACCTGCGTAGCCGCACGGTGATCTGTGGCTCATGTGGTCAGCCGTCAGACCGGAATACTGGCAGCTGTGTAACGGCAAGCACTGCAGTCTCCAGTGCCTCTCGCTCTTTTACCTCCAGTGGAGGAGGAGGCCTTCCTGAGGGTCTAGTCTCCCACTCCCACTCCCACTTTATTATGGGCAATGACACGCCCAGACAGGTATCGTATCACAATTAATTAAAACAGTAAATAAAAAAAAATAAAGTAATACTTTAGATTTAGATTGGTTAGAACATAATAGTAGTTTAATAATAGTAGTTTAATAGTAACTGATTTCCTTTGAAATTGAAAATTAATGTATCAAAAGCACATTTCCTCCCCCATAAGCATAAAAAAAACACATTAAAATTATCAAAATATCTAAGTTAGAAAAAAAAACTGTAATAAATATTTGTTTAAAATTCTGTTTGCACTTTGTTAATATGCAATTTAAATTGTGACAAAGCAATGTGATTTATTCAAGTGCTAACATGTTTGCTGTATAAATTAATTCATTATAATCTTTTAATATTCAATGGCTAACACAGACTTGATCCTTTCTTTTTAATAATCAGTCAGTAATATATTTTAATTAGACATTTTAATCAATCTTTTATTTCTGTCCTTTTTTTCTCAACAGGGAGGGCCTAAACCAGAAAAGTGTTCCATCATGTAGATCCAGGAATATCCAGGATGTCTGCCCAATCCACTACGATCAGTTACTTGTGTGAACTGGGAGACGTGATTTAATTTTCTAACTTGGTCATCTATATTTTTATTTTTCATACTTTGTATACGTAATTCTTGTTTTGTATGTACTAATCTGCTGGGTAGATAAACTGCTTTTGTCTGGCTGACTGTTTGCATGCAGCTTGGGTGCTATATAGGGTTTGTATATACAGTACTGTATGCTAGTCTATGCATGTGGGCTAGGCAGCTGCTTTCCAGTAGAGATGTTCAGGGAGAGAGGTAGACACATCACGTCACACTTATCCAAAGAACAGGATCAGTCTTCAGCTGATTATAGAATGCTGTCACAACAGAGCACGCACATCTTAGTACTCCTGTCATTAAGTTTACTTCCAAAGAGTCAGGAGTGTCTTTGATTGTACTGTACTGTAAAGATATGCTTTGCTTTATTTTTTTCATTTTTGATCCATAGATTCAAAATTCAGATATCCTAACAAAAGTGTTAAACACTAATTCATGTTAAAAGTAAAATTTTGGCATACAGTAAGCACAGTCTTAAAGGGAAGCTTATTAGGACCATGTCATGATATGATATTTAAAAAGCTTTTGTTTGTGCTCTTACAGTATATGAATGTAGTGTTGTAGACTTGGTGCAGACAGTGTCTCACTAGCACTGTGTGTAAAGTGTTCTTATTCTCTGCCTCTTAGGAAAAAGCAATGGGCAGGGTTAGAATATATGATAAATATTAATTCTTTTTCGAAGTTGTCATATTGGACATATGACATGTACTTTATTTGCGCTTTTGAGTATTGAACGTCTATGCAATTGTTTGTTGAAAGCGATCATAAATAATACATTTAGGTACAAGGTAGTGAAGGATATGATATTTGAAAAAAATTTCTATGATGTAACAGTCATTGTTTGTAACCTAAGAAGACATGAAGCACAAGAATGTATGAAAGTAATAGGTACAGGTGATTTTGTGTACATCAGGGAGCTGAATTGTGCATTGAAAACCAAAACGTATATAAATTTAAAAATGATTAGTCCTGCCCTAATTTAATATTTTGTAATTTCATTACAGTGATTGAAAATATACATTGAATTGAAATGCATAAAAGGTGTTTATGCATGTAGTATTGCTCCCTCAGGCTGGGCAGCTAGAAGTGTTGATTTTGCTGTTGTTGTCGTCACTCCTCTCTCTTGAAGCAGCTATTACTTAAATGACAGGTGTCCACTTCTCCGCCTCTGTGTAGCCCTTGTTACTAGATTTGGCATTTGGTCGAGGAAAACGCGTCTAATTTTTAATTGATGCACATGTAGTTATAAAACATCATGGAGACCTGCCTATACAGTGTGTGGTTATTTGGAGAGCTGGATGGGACATGGCTCTGTTCTAAGATACCACACCAACTTCTGTATATCTCAGTAGGTGGTGGACAGGACCTCACTAGCATACATAGATAGCAACGCTTTTCCCTTATATTATTATGCGCAACTGCTAGTGCTAGAACGCTGCTGGTTTTGGTCAGGCAGTGGAGCGATGTCACTTTTTCCCCTTTTTTTCCCTTTACAAATTCAGACCAATTGAAAGTACAGCTGTTGAAATTATGGCTATATAGATATATTGATGATTGATTAATGCCTGACCAGCAATCATGAATGTTAAATTGTTTGTTAAATACGGGTTTAAAAAATATGGAGTTGAATGACATTTAGAAAGTCTTCATGCTAAGATGCCCCGTGATGGTATTGAAAATACAGTATTCAGTAATTGGCAGCAGTTTTTTTTTCTTTTTTATCTTTTCATTTTCTGCTTGCTTTTTTGAATAATTATTCTGCACTATTCTGCTTTATTTTTGCAAAAATGATTACTGATGTAGAATGTGTACGCATAAACAGTGCCTTGATTTCTTTCTTTCTTTTTTTTTATTAAAAAAATACAATTTCAGACTGTGGAGTTTTTTGAAAATGGTGAAATGACTGTGTAAATGTTAAGACGCATCTGAAAACAAAAGTAGTGCAATACAGTACCTGTCCCCTGTGAGTACCATCATTAATGGTGAAGAAGAGTAAAGAAAACTGCTGCTCATTGGATGGTTTTCTTTTATTGCCCCATTCTGAGTAAACTCCTAGAGAATATTATGCTTGAAAATCCCTGGAGATCAGCAGTTATAGAAATACTCAAACCAGCCTGTGTGCTAGCACCAATCATGTGAATAATTTATAAAAAAAAAAATTCTTATTCTGATGATTGATGTGAACGTTACCTGGTGGTTCATATCTTCATAATTTTTGCAGAATTGCCATGATTGATCCTTGATCATCTGATTACATAAATTAGAAGGTCCCCAGTGTGTCTATACAGTATATATGTGGATAACATGGCACGGTTTGTCAATTGAGCCTAATTTATCAAGCATTATAAAACGGGGCATTCCGTATAGAGCTAACAGTCCTGAAACATTTAACATGTGCATCACTCCGAATCATAGGTGTCCATGATAACCAAGATACAGTACACAACGAAGTATCTTGTTCCCACGCTTTAGTAAGTTGGGCCATAGAATAATTTTTTGCCCTAACTAAACCCTAACTAAGATCACTACTTGGTGTGTGCACCCTGCAACAGTTCGTTAGAATAAGTGGAAATATTAAGAGAAACATATGAGTTATACAAAACCTATCAGGCAGATTTATTCTCATAATCTTTTGGCTACATAGTACCAGTAAGAATTAAGAACTAATTTCACCTCTGTTAGTTACAGTGTCAGTCACCAGCTTAAAGCTACAGTAGATCAGTCAGTCGCATGTTGGTGGAACAAAATTACTGGTTAAATAACCAAACAAATCATAATCTGTTGATCACAGATGGTGTTTGTAGAACTGTTGTTTAAAAGCTATATCACACTCGTTCGCCGAGGTCGTTCTGTTGTATTGAATATCAGCCACTCTGAGATATCAGCATGGCTGTTCTGCAGATGGCCTCTTCCACTGTGAAGACTGTTGCTTCGTCTCAGGGTCGTACCCATACAACCAGGTTTCGTCACCAGTAACGATCCTCGGCATGAAGGACAGAGTTCTTGGTAGACTTTCTTCTGCTCCTGCGTCAGCATCCTGGGGATGTACTTGGCAGCAACACGGCGCATGTCCAAATCACACTTGAGAACACCTGGACTGTTCCATATGACACCAACAATGGCAGCAATGTTCTGTGCAGATTGTTCTCTGACGATCATTGTTCACAAGTTACTGAATGGTTTCCACATTTTCGGGGGTTGAGCTCGCTGGTCTTCCAGTGATGTTCTTCGTCTCTTGAAGCGCACGTAAACTTGGCAAATCATGTCAAATATCTCTTTGGCAGATTTGCCCAGTTTCATGCAGAATTTCTTGTTCGCTATTTGTTCAAACTTGCTATCCATGACGAAGTGGTCACGCACATGGTCAGAATAGCACCAGGTGCACAGCTCCAGATGTCTTTTAGCACACTGACTTATGAAGGTCAGTGCTCCCTGTGACTGTGTGCACCAAGAGTTATAAAGCAATGTGGAGCAACCTGGAGAAATCATCAGTTCATGACTCACAACTCCGTACAGAGCCAGCGTAGGACAGACTACTGACTTCTTGTCGTATATCTTCCCCGGGGGTACCCTGAATTCACATCTGTTTTGTCTCCAATAAAACAAAGTTCCAATTTGTTGACTTAAACCCCAACCTCTGCAGCACCGGGGTCACTGACAGTCTTCTATTATTCGGCAGCTCCTGCATGTACAGTACAGTAATACCACACGCCTGAGGCGGACTGATGTAATGAATCTTACAAATGGAGAAACACATTACACACACTCAAATGCATAAAAACCTCCAGTTTATTTACAGTATTTACAATTTATAAAGGTACAACTGACACTGAAAATTGAGATTGCACAAATGTAGATTTGGTGAACATTGTGCAACCTATATCAAGACAAGCTTTCTGTAGCTGTAATGAAAACTGAATATTTAAACCATGATTGGTCTGTTTTATTCGAGAATTTCTTTTCCCCAAATAACATGAAAGCATAACTTAGTTATTAACATGAAAAGCGTTTAACACCTTTTACAAGTTCATGCGTTGAAAAAAAAATGTATTCAATGTCCACCAGATGGCAGTGTTGCGCTGCTGCAGGAAGTGATTGAAACCAGTTGATTTGACCCACATGCTGATCTCAGTATAAAGTGTGCTTAGGATGGATGTGCAAGTTCATCTGACATTTTGCAGATGCTATACAGTTGGGTATGTGTATTGCTCTAGTGTATTGTCCTGTCCACGCAGGAGCAGTTTTTCCTTCCTGTCTACTTTGTATGGAAAACACAGCGGTGAAACTGGCAGTGGTTGTGCTTTAGGAACATGTCATTCGCTGTGTTTTAACCCATGTGTGTGTGTGTTGAGGCTGCGATTAGTTGGCCTGTCTGCGTGGCGATGGTGAGGGAGGCCTGCGGACTGGTGGCAGGTCATAATGTCCTGGTATGTGACTGTTGACTGGCAGGTCGTAGTGGTTCTGAGGATCCAGCTCTGGAACGTTTCCAAGAGGACATTGTTCTGGAAAAACAGTGGGACATGGAACATTTCAGAGTCCAAACCAAATAAGAACAGTTCTTGTTTCTGCCTCAAAAAAACATTCTAGCTTACTGAAAAGCTAAAAATGTCTCTGACTGCACAAATAACTTCTGGGAAAAAGTGAATCATCTTCAGAACACTTAGAAAAAGGGGCAACATTAATTTAAACGTGTGCTATAAAACATGCTATTTCTATTATTATTTTGTTTTCATAGGCTTGATCAGGTGTTTTTTTTTTTTTTTTTGCAATAGAAAACTAAGTAAGCTCTCAAGTCCTAATTAATAAAAAAAAGTTCTGTGGGACAGCACATTGGCGCAGTGGTTGGCACTTTGGCCTCGCACCTTTGGGGTCGAGGGCTCGATTCCCACTTTGGCATTTTTTATATTCTCCCTGTGCTTGTTGGATTTACTCTGTCCTCACATAGTCCAAAGACATGCAGATTAGGCTAATTTGTGTTTCCAAATAGACCGTAGTTTGTGTGTGCTGGTGCCCTGTGTCATATTGGCACCCTGTCCAGTGTGTACCCAGCCTAGTGCCCAGAGTCCCCTGGGATAGACTCCACACATCCCGTGACCATGAACAGGATAAGCGGCACAGAGAATAAGTAAGAGAGAGTAAGAGTTATTTAGGCAGATGTTGTCACACTCTTTCTAGCACACACACCCCTGCTATTATACTTCATTACCCCCTCTTTGAACTCATATGACCTCTCTGGCTCTCCAAGTCCCATTTATTCTCAGAGAGAAGACAGAGAAGTACAGTACCCCTGTAAATCTGTATTACTCCCACAGGTAAAACATTCTGCCATAGATACCAATACATAGAAAGAGTTAATGCACACTTACTGGCCTAAATGGTTTCTGAAAAATGGTCTGATGAAGTGACAGACTGTTTCCTATTAAATCCAGTGCTAGTGAACTTTCCAGATATAATACCACTTCCAAGTCTAGTGTTACTGTTAAGAAGCTATCATTCATAACTTTGGATGCTAGTGCTGTAAGAATTTTTGGTTCACACACAACCAGGTGTTCTGACATGAACTTCTCTTGACTTCCTTTCTTCAGGATAAATAAAGTTCAGCTCATGTTACCTCTACAGGAGAAACTGGTGGAAGGGATGCCTGGATGCCGGAGCTCAGTGTAGGATCTCTCAGGAGGCACAGCAGGTTTCATTTCCATGTAGCTGCACTCAGGAGGGCATGGAGGAAGACCGGGCAGGTCTTTAATGGTGGCATATGGATTTTCACTGTTTAGAGAAGTGCTGCTTACAGCAATGCAGGAATCCTTCAAATCTGAGAGCAGAATAGGGAAGTGTTAGAGGCAAACAGAAATAAATTGGAATCGATGCAGATTACAGAAACAAATATTCTGTAGAGTAATTCTGGAAACAATATTTACGTTTGTTGTGGTATTTCCCAAGACTGGCACTGTAGCTATAACTACGGTCAATTCCAAACGCTCCTGAAAAGCACACATTAGGAAATCAAATACATTTAGGATAAAAAAAAAAAAAAGATACATTCATTAAAAAAATTCATAATTATTACTTTTTTTGGATGTCTTGACACAAAATGAAGAGAAATGCACACACACATAGTCATAATGTTATACAGTAGTAAACAGTACCGGCACTGATATTGATCGTTGGAGACGATTAACCACATTCCCACAGCAGGAGGGAGAGAGAGAAGAACCATTGGCTCAACTGTGATCATGTGATGCTCAGCAGCCAAAGCGTATACGTACTACTCGAACTTGCTCATTTAACAAGTTAAAATTTATAAATGTATAATTTTTTAAAATAAATTTATAAGTTACTCGCCATCCAAGGTTTCACTGTACATATATGTGAAAACTGTACCTAAGTGCAGTAAAAGTAATGTACTTGGTTACCTTTCACCTCTGGCTGTAGACAGCTACTGTATAGGTCATAATGAGCAGACTTTATCTACACTATGTGCTATGGCTTTACTTCTGATTGAGATACATACACAACTTTTTACTTCAATAATGTTTTCAGCAAATGTCAAAATTTCCTTTCATTTGGATGATTTACCCAAGCTTTCACACATATTTTGAAGTTTAAATTAACTGCATGCTAAACTACGTAGTTAGTGGGCATACCTTGGTCTTTAGGAGGTTCCTGGTGTTTCCAGTCAGCAGGTAAAGTAGCATTAGTTTCCATTCCAAATAAGCCTCTTCTCTCCCGCTCCATATTCTTCAGACTATAGAACAGCTGCTTATTGGTGTTCTGTATCAATAGCAGAGCAAAGAAGCTGCAGTTATGTCTGTATTATGTAGACTGACTATGTGCATACTTTTCAAATTGATTTCATAGCCGTCTACCTTGACAAGCCGGTCCTGGTTATTAGGGATTTGGGGTAAAGGAAGTCTGTTTTGGGACAGGGTGTGGTAGCTGGGGTTTGAGTAGTAGTGGTGGTAACTGTGCGGAACATCTAATTCAAAGAAAGTGGAATTGGAAGATTATTTATTGTTTATCGTCATAAGTGAATTATTCTCAGTATGAAAAATGATTAGATGTCCTGACTCCTACCTGGCACAGCGTACTCAGACGTGACATTGCGGGTAGAGGAGAAGGACACAGTGGGCGTGTTGGTCTGTTTATCCTTTTGCCTGCGTCGATAGTAGAGCAGCAGCAGTGCCAGCAGGACCACCACAAGGACCAGTAGGACCACAATGCCCACAATCGCCCCCCAAGAGTCTTTCTCCACCGGAGACACGGGTAACATCACACTCACCACACGCTCTGTAGGAAACCAGAAATACAACTATAACTAACAATACAGCATGACAAAAGTGCAATATAGATTAGTAAACTCTTCATAGGAATTTGAAAAATATTATATAATATTATACTTTATTAGGTGCTTGGCTATTGGCACATCCCTGCAAATGATAAAGCCAGAATAGAGAACATGCAACAATGTGCATCTCTAATATTGTTATTTACTATATGTTTGTGTTTCCAAGTCTTATAAAATGAATGACAATACTGTACCTTGTGCACAGTCCACTCCAGGGCCAGGTTCACATACACACGTACCAGTGTGAGGGTCACAAGAATGGTTAGGGGTGCATGAACACATCTGATTACAGTTAGTTCCAAATGTCCCTCCTTTACACACTGCAACAGATGGAGGTATTGTTCATTACAGATAGCAGTAGGAACTAATACATATAGTCACAATAAATAAATAAAGAGTTCACAAAATAAGGATAGTTTAAGACCAACAGTCTATCAGTATAACAGTTACAATTAAAGGCAAACGCACTGGTGCGGAAATGTGCTTCCACTCATCTTACTGTACTTCAAATGTGTTATACTGAGGACTAGTACTGTGAAAGGGCTTATTTATAAATGCATATTGTTACCATCAGTTAGTCTGGTATTTTTAAAAGTAGAAATTGTGTATCACTGCTGTTAATGTGAGTGATTTTTTTTCTTCAAAACTTTATAGTACATATTATTAAATGCCATTAGATTGGCTCATAGGAACACAAATCTATTCTCATAATAACTTATGGTACTACTCAAAATAGATATCACTAAACTATGTATTTGCCACCATCGTTGGACCCAACTCTCAAATTATCTTCGAATATCTCCTGCGTCACAGTTGACGGTCTCCCACTGCGTGGTTTGTCTTCAGTGCTGGTTTCACCTTCTTTAAATGATTTGAGAGTTTGGTTTAACAATGGCCCTGATACATCCTACAGTATACTGTATATATTACCCTGCATCATTCTATACCTTGGGTACCACCCATCATACCGCTACACTGACTTACAAACAGAGCAGTCTGATCCAGTCCAGCCTGGGAGACAGTGACATGATCCATCCTGATGATGACATGTGGCATTGTTGGCACATCTACACACACCACTGCACTGCTTACCAAAGTGACCAACTGGACAAACTGGAAAACACGGATACCTTTTTTTAGTTAACATGACAATAAACAACATGCCTTTGTGTCCTGCATAATTTATTTGAAACAGACTGGAATGTTGTAAATAAACAAAGTTTAATTAAGGAATGATAACAAAGGGTCATAAAGTTAAGAGGACCATGTTACTGCTTACAGAAGAACATCAGTCGGGGAGGATAATTTAATCGACTCTGCAGAGAGATCAAGCTAACATCTCTCCATCTCTACAGGATATCAGTGTAACTTGTGTGCATGTGTGAAAATGAAAGGTTTCCTACCTTGCTCACATAATAGTCCTGTATATCCAGGTGGACACACACATTGGCCTGTGATGTGATGGCATGAGGTGGAGGTCACACAAGCAGGGCAAGTTTGACTGCACTTTTCCCCATAGACACCCTGACTGCACTCTGAGAGCAAGAACATCAGGATCAACCTATTAATAGCTGCTACATTTTTCATATATTTAACATCTGTTTGTCACATTTATTGTTTTAATATCGCAATAGTGATTGTGTTATTTAATATGTGTTGTACTGTATATTGTATGTATTATATTCATTTTGTTATGATTGTGCTTTAAAGGTTGAGCTAAAATGGTGGATCTTACTTGTAGATATATTTACTATTTACCGAATGTTAATGCTCATGATGACACAAGAAACAAGTGTGGCCTTCCTTAAATTTGTTTGAAATTTGCCAATTAAAATAATTTATATAGTTTAGTGTATATGAACCTATGTTATCATATACCTCACTCACTCACTCACTCACTCACTCACTCAGTCATCGTCTATACCACTTTATCCTGTATATGATGAGGCGGGGTACACCCTGGACAGGGTCACACTCCATCACAAGGCACACACACACACACACACACACACACACACACACACACACACACACACACACACACACACACACACACACACACACACACACACACACACACACACACACACACACACACACACACACACACACACAATACGAGCAATTTGGGAATGCCAATTAGACTAATCTGTCTGTGGACTTTGGGAGGAAACCAGAGTGACCAGAGACAGGAATTGAACCTGGACCCTGGAGGTGCGAGGTGACAGTGCCACTATGCTGCTGTTACAGTATCATCTACCTATATATTACATTTAATGCCCATGTTGTGTTCTTTCTGACATTTCTGTACTTTAAATATATTGAGCATTCAAGTTTGGACAATATTGGACAGTATTGCCAAGGATAATACAATAGTATTAAAACTTTATATTTAAACCTTAAAGTCTAATAAAACATTATCGTTTCAGATTGAAATGTTATTCACAAACTCCACATTTACGGTTCAGGGTTACTTGAGAGGAGTTATGAAGATAATGTAAGGTCTACTATGGACAGATAGTTTAAATCACACGATGCAGTGACTGAGCAGATCTGCACTCACCATACTGACACTGGGATCCCCAGTAGCCAGGTTTACACATGCAGACACCATTGTGTGGCAGACAGGAGGCGCTGTTGAGGCACGAGCAGCTCTGATTACACTGGTGGCCCCATCGTCCTTGTGGACATTGCTCTCTGCAACGTGGTCCTAACACACACACACACACACACACAACAGACACGCATGATTTAGTTAACTTTGATTGGGTTAGGTGTACACCTATTTAGCTTCATAGGGCTGGTTACAGTGGAGCTCAAACAGCAGAAAATAAGTTGTACCCGTCCAGCCTGGCAGGCACTGGCACTGTCCTGTAACACTATGGCAACCCTCATTGTGGAAGCAGTCACATTTGTGCTGGCAGCCTGGGCCGAAGTTTCCCACCTGTTTAACAAGAACAAGAAGAAATGGAAAATCTTCCTCTCAGTCAAGCAGTCAGCTGTAAGCAGAAAGTATACACGGCTTTAATCGAATCATTAGCTTGATTTTTTTGTTTGTTTGATTGCTTTCTTGGAGTTCTCCACGTTGTTGAATGCTAACCTGCTTCCCCTGAGACACGTGAAACTAACCAACATGTGATTTTTTTTCCCCCGTTAAATCTCCATAACAAGGCAGCTAAACACATTCGAAGGAAAGTGCAAACTGCTATAGATGCTTTAAGCTCACAAATGCAAGTAAGTCGGTGTGACTCTGATTGACAGGTTAAAGGTTAATACTATCACCCGTGCCAGGGAGCACAGTCTCTTAAACTCTAAGCCATGTTTGAATTAGGATCCTTTCCCACATTCCAGTACTTTTCTGATAGAGTTCACCAAATTGCCTAGATGTGTGATGTCACACGGCATCATCACGCCTTCATCACCTACAGCATCATGCATAATTGACTATGCATAAACTACTGTAGGAAATGTTAAAAAGAACTTATGAATCAATTAGAACTTTGCTATAAAGTGTTGCAATCTCAAGCCAACATACTGTACACTGCGTAAAAGCTGTCATGATTTACATATCAACTCTTACATCACCTACTACACCCGACAATTTGCTATGGATTGTCCAGACTAGCTACGTTTTTTCACATGCTTACAGTGACCTGGACACCTGAATACCTACAGGAGCTACGAACCTGCTACGCACTTGTGTAATAAATATTACCACACTGTACATTGGGTAGTATCTATTAGAACATACCACTTAGTAGTTTTAGTTCACAGTGTGCACATGAGAACATTTTTGGTATGTAGATGAAACTCTCTGTTGCACACCAGCGGCTAGGTACTTTCTCATTCGCCCATGAAACTTCCTCATACTCACCAAATCTTTTGTATTTCTTTTACATTTTACACTTTTTTTTTTTTGTGTATTTGCTCCAAAGCTTCCCATGTCAACAGTAAAGAAGGAATTTGGAATATTTTTGGACTCTATCTTCCCTTACCTAAATTTCAAGCATGATCAATTTTTTTTTAATGACTAAGATTTCTCCTGCACCATGACAAGCCATGCCAAGCTCTGATGAATTTCCTGACAATCTCCCCATTATTTCCTACAATCTTGCGATCACACCCATTAAGGAACGTTAGAAAGCACCCTTCGCTTTGTTTTAGACAGAATGATTGCAAAATATGAGGTAAGAATACAATCCTACTTGATGACGGTTATCAAAGGGAAATTCAAAGTAATTGACCTCTAAAGCAGCATAGCACTGATATCAAAACACGAGTATGAGTGTGTACATTGTTACACTGGTCTGGGTCTGCTGAAGCGCTCTGTTGAGTTTTTTCCTACAACATATCCTGATTCTGTATAAATAGTAACTGATTGCTGATGATTTTTAAGGTAGTGATTTGGATGTAGACTTACAGGGCAGGGCTGGTTACATAGATCTCCTCTCCATCCAGCAGTGCATGTGCAGGAGCCATCGGATGGACTGCACTGAGCCTTGTTAGCACATTGGCATGTGGCGTTGCAGCTCGGACCCCATGTCCCCTCTGAACATGGAATGGAACAGTCTGGACCCCTCCACCCTGCAAACATGCATACATCCTCAAATCCATACGCTAACAGATGATGTCCAAATGGTTCCAGTGGGACTGAATCAAAGTCAGTTAAGATCAGAGACTGGGACGATAAATGTATAATTTAAAGAGTAAGAGACTGTTTTCTTCGGTTTCATTCATTTATCTTTCCAGACACTCAAACAATAGATGACTGTGTAGTAAATTCACTTACCCTCTTTACAGAAGCAGGTTCCATCAACAGGAGAGCAGGAAATAGCATTTTTGCAGGTACACTTAAAGGAGCAGTCTTTTCCAAATAAGCCACTATCACAGTGCCTGTCACAGTGTCGTCCCTATACACAGGTCAAGAACCACAGAACATTAAACATCATTACATTCTCTATAAAGACATACAGTATAAAGGTATAATCCCAACAGCCTCGATGGCACTTTGTGCTCATTTTCATGATGTCAGGATTATAATGATGTATCACCGATTAATGTTAAAATCTACTCACGCTGTATCCCGGAGCACAGTGACACAAACCGCTCACAGTATCGCACACTCCACCATTCAAACACAGGCAGGGCTCCAGGCAACCGCTCCCATAGTAACCATGGGCACAGGTCTCGTTACAGAAGAGCCCCGCCCACCCTGGCTGGCACGTGCACTCTCCCTTCAGTGGATGACAACTGCAATATAATGTGCAAATCAAAAAATTTGGACTTAAAAGTTTGGTTAAATCCTGAAAACTAATATAAAATCTATCAATAATATCAAACCCGTCACAAACACAGCACAAAGTATACATAAAAATATTAGTAACAGTAAAGAAAGACTTAAATAATCCAGCAGTAAAGAAATTCATATAAAGGGTTATGATGCTGGAATATGACTAATGAAAACATCTTTCATGTTTAACAGAGATGCATTATCAAACAAACGAAAAGGTTTGCAATAAAGACTCCTCCCATGCATTGCTAAAACACGCCCATTCCACACTTGTATGCATTGATATTTGGATGTCAATTAAATATCAAATATATAGAGAGAATAAATATACTCTTTAAAAGCAGAAATTCATGGCTCGTGAAGATCAGTAAACTACACTAATCCTCACCTGAGAGTGTGCTCGTGGTCACAAAGGCAGCTCTGTTCACAATGCATGCCGAACGCTCCATCACTGCACATCCTCTGAGAGCACTGGGGTCCTCTGAAACCCGGCTCACATAAACATCCGCCGTCAATGTGATAGCAGCGTGCACCATTAGTGCAGTCACACACACCCTTACAGTCCTGCCCATAGCTTCCTACTGCACACTCTTCATTACACCTGCAGAGCAAAAAGATGCAAAACAGACACATATGTATTGAGATGTAGAGACATGCTGCATTATACATGTGTTAGAGCATCCTTTAATTCGGACATGCAGCACTACTAAAGCGATGGGTAATAAAAAACACTGAATACAATATTCTAGGCTGTTTGCTTATTGTAATGTAAAAAGGCTTTATTTTATGACTAACCCACCGTTCACCAGTGAAACCAGGGGCGCACTGACAGTGACCTGTCCCTGGGTCACAGTGGCCACCGTTATGGCACAAACAATCCTTAGAACAATTAATGCCAAATTTTCCTTTAGGACATCGCTCTGTACATACTGGTCCCTGAAAGAGAGAGAGAGAGAGAGAGAGAGAGAGAGAGAGAGATCTCAAGCAATTTTAACACAATTTAAACCATCAAAACAAGAGTCCAAAGTAATTCCTCACCGTCCATCCAGGTGGGCACAGACACACTCCCTTTCCCTGGCAGATGCCACCATTCTGGCATGAGCAGCGAGGTGCACACCGGCTTGTCCTGACACATGGTGTATCGCATCTGTAAAGTACAGAAATTTCACTCACACTTCTTTTTTACATCCACCTAAACTATTACAAGCTCATAAAAAAAAAAACTGAAACTGATCACACACATACAGTACATATAGATTGGTTGATATTTTGACTGCGAGTGAGCAATAAATACAGTGAAAAAATTACTTACAGTGTCCCAGTAAATCCTTCTCTACACACACACTCTCCTGTTTCTTTATTACATGAGCCGCCTGTTCCACACTGGCAATGCTGTGCACAGCCAGGACCAAAGTACTCCTTTGGACATGGGTCCTGTCACAAGACATTATAATTAAAGACATTATAATTAACATTAACATTACTCAGACAAGTAAGAATAAATGCATGCTTATTTTTAATAGGAATTATTCTACATGCACTCTATGGACATTACAGTGTTTCAGAAACGATACATCTGAAAGAGCAATGCAATCCTATTGCGCTAAGAAATAAAAACTATTAGTGAACCACAACTACTACTACTACTACTACACTTCTTATGCCTTCTTTCGCTTTAGTGTCTCTATAGATCCTACCTCGCAGTGTGAGCCAGTGTAGCCTGGAGGACAGAGGCAGGATCCAGTCAGCACATCACACTGGCCTTTATTCTGACACTGGCACTGTTTGCTGCAGCCTGAGCCCCAGTGCAGAGCATCACATGCTACGAAATATAGGGACACATGTTCATTTTAGGCACGTCAAATCTACCAGTTCATGTTCATGAGTTCAGTGATCAATACTTAAATTAGAAGAGAGTAAGTGACAGGAATACAGAGTATGTGTGATGTATAGCAATCCTGGAGAGCAAAATGATGAATATGACTCCTAATAGAGTAGGTACTCCTGTCCTGTCACAATTCTCACCTCCACAGTAAACATGGTGCTTTGACTATCTCTGGCCTACATTTTTAAAGATATCATGTTACACCTTTCAGCTGAGACTGCCAAGATGATTTACACAGACTTAACAAGATGAATGAGTTTTAGATGAGAAATTTTACAGTTGAACACAGATGATGTTTAGAATGAAGAAAAAGTGGAGTTCACACAGGGCTTGGATTTCAATCAGGTAGACTTCAGACATGTAAGGTCATGAGAGGAGAATCCATTTACACACACACACACACACACACACACACACACACACACACACACACACACACACACACACACACACACACACACACACACACACAAACTCATGCAAAGACACTTCAGACATATAAGGTCATGAGGAGAATCCATCACACACACACACAAACACACACACTTCAGACATATAAGGTCAGACACTTCAGACATATAAGGTCTTGAGAGAAGAATCCATACACACACACATACACAAACACACACACACACAAACACACACACACACACACACACACACACACACACGCACGCACGCACGCACGCACAGACAAACTTACGCAAACATACTTCAGACATATAAGGTCATGAGAAGAGACTCCATCACATAAACACACACACACACACACACACACACACACACACACACACACACACACACACACACACACACACACACACACACACACACACACACACA
>JAAGKR010007375.1:0-37084 GCA_011419295.1 Clarias macrocephalus | reverse complement strand
TTGCACCATTGAAATGTTTTACTGAAGATTAAAGTCTCATTATCATACTATGCTTGACGTCTTCTGTAAATGTCAATCAGTTTTAAGGTGTTTCAAGTCGTAAAGGCAATTAGATCAAAGAAAGTTACAGAATGTAACAATTTTAATTACAATATATATATATATTTTTATGTTGGTCTGGTAGGCATTAAAGTAAGTGTAGATCAGAAGCTATGGTTGTATTTTAGCCACTAAAATCTTGTGAGTTTCTGCAGTAAAACTGGAACATGTTTATCGCACTACAAAAAGTATAATCTAATGTAAAGCAAATTATTTCCCCAGCCACGACATAAATTTTAGAATGATGCAATCAAACCACAACCCTGTTTGCTAATTGATAAGATCTTGGGATAATTTTTTTTTTTTTTGTCATCCTCTTCTTTCAGCTACCCTTGAGCTTAATGTGCGATATCAATCTGTCTGTGTTTTAAAACAGCATCCTGCCTTTGTGATTATTTATTTAACCTCAACGCTCTCAGCATGTAATAAACAATTCTCAGCTTCCTTCACACCGCTTTCTCGTTTATTGACATTGACTTTATTCTCAGCATTGCTTAACTGTTAACACAGGACTGAGAAAAGTTAGTTACTACATCAATGTTCTTGCTCTCTCATCACCACCATCAAAACACCAACTTTGGGGGTATCTTTGTAAGGATTTCCTCCTGGTGCTCCAGTTTCCTCCAGCACTTCCAAATTCACCATAGTTTGTGCTTGGCATCTCATGCAGGACATACAGTACCCCACCAAGTGCATGTACGTATGTATGTATGTATGTATGTATGTATGTATGTATGTATGTATGTATGTATGTATGTATGTATGTATGTGCAGTATGTATGTATGTATGTATGTACGTATGTACGTATGTATGTATGTATGTATGTATGTATGTATGTATGTATGTATGTATGTATGTGCAGTATGTATGTATGTGTGTATGTATGTATGTATGTATGTATGTATGTACGTATGTACGTATGTATGTATGTATGTATGTATGTATGTATGTATGTATGTATGTATGTGCAGTATGTATGTATGTATGTATGTATGTATGTATGTATGTATGTATGTACGTATGTATGTATGTATGTATGTATGTACGTATGTACGTATGTATGTACATATGTACGTATGTATGTATGCATGTATGTATGCATGTATGTGCAGACTGTATATATGTATGTATGTATGTATGTATGTGCAGTATTTATGTATGTACGTATGTATGTATGTATGTATGTACGTATGTATGTAAGTGCAGTATGTATGTATGTATGTATGTATGTATGTATGTACATATGTACGTATGTATGTATGCATGTATGTATGTATGTATGTGCAGACTGTATATATGTATGTATGTATGTATGTATGTGCAGTATTTATGTATGTACGTATGTATGTATGTATGTATGTACGTATGTATGTATGTATGTATGTATGTATGTAAGTATGTATGTATGTATGTATGTATGTATGTATGTATGTATGTATGTATGTATGTATGTATGCATGTATGTATGTATGTATGTATGTATGTATGTATGTATGTATGTATGTATGTATGTACGTATGTATGTATGTATGTATGTATGTACGTATGTATGTATGTATGTATGTATGTATGTATGTATGTACATATGTATGTAAGTGCAGTATGTATGTATGTACGTATGTATGTATGTATGTACGTATGTATGTATGTATGTATGTATGTATGTGCAGTATGTATGTATGTATGTATGTGCAGTATGTATGTATGTATGTATGTATGTATGTATGTATGTATGTATGTGCAGTATGTATGTATGTATGTATGTATGTATGTATGTATGTATGTATGTATGTATGTATGTATGTATGTATGTATGTATGTATGTGCAGTATGTATTGTTGTTGTAGGCTCAACCAATATATTGTTCACAAACAAGCATTATATTCTAAAGTGTTTGCTGCAGCAGCTCATCAGGATAACATTCTGCCCCTATTTCTCCAAGTAAGGAGAAAGTAATATCTGTTGACTCGAATTGAAACAAAGTGCAGATCCAAAATCCAATCATCAGTAAAATGTTTGTCATGCAAGAGACTTAAAAAATCGAATCGTCTAAGATGGCAAAATAGAATTTAAGGTGTTGACCTTAAAGAACTCAAGGATTAACCAGTAACACAAACATTTTAACAAACAACTGAGCTCTTTTCTGCTGTTTACTTGAAAACAAAACCCAAACTGTAATTCTCTCCTCCTGAATAAAGAGGGCAAAAGACCAGTTCTTACAGGTAATGCTCGGCTTTAATAATTCCAAGAGCATATATTGTATTCTAGACACTGTTGATCTTCAGGGAATCTTACCCACAACATCCTCTCAAGTTTAAGAAATCATAAAAAAAAAAACTGTAGATTTCCATTTCAGCTATTCACTTTTAACAAGCTAGCAAAGAAAAATCTCACTATACAAACACCCATCTTGCAATTGTGATATTGTGCTGAGATTCTAAATAAATTCTTTTTGATGATAAATAAACTGGATGTGTCTGACGCAGGTGTACTGATGTGCCAATCTAGTGAAAGAATACTTTTAATAAGGATACACCAGAATTCACAGACACACCTTCATTCAGTTATACCTCAGGAGAAAGCCTCTAGCGGTCAATAACCACATAGTAACAGTAGAGAAAAAATCTGATCGGCTGGGTTTTCAGAAATAGGAATGATTGTAAGTATAAAAGAATTAAAGTGACAATAATATATAGTTCCAAATATTATCCATGAGTCCTTAAGTTACATGAAATCTAACAACTATCAATGTGTCAAAAAAACAAAATAAAACATAGTGCCCAGTTCCAGAAAGTTATATCTCAGTATCTGGTCATGGGTCATCCAACAGGATAATTGCCCTAAGCATAAGTCGTCATAGTCTGAAATTACTTCTATGACCCCCTCATCTGAATCCCATTGAACATTTATAGAAAGGCTGAAACATGCAGCCTGAAGAATTCAACTTTCAAACTTGAGACAGTTGAAACATTTTGCTCAGGATGAGTGAGACGTCTCATTGAGAGCTATTGAAATTGATTCCTTGTGGTGATTGCCTCTAAAGGTTGTGCCGTTATTTTTATTCATGCATGTTCATTAAAAAAAAAAAAAAGATATCCAGTCCAATCAGAAACCCAAATCAATAGCTGATTTTTATTATTATGGGTTCTTCTTTTTGTGTGGAATGGTACCAACAATTCCTTTCTCATCTCTACGGGCCTACTAGCTATAGACCAGCCCCACGAGTGCCCATGCAGAGCCCTACAGTATCTACCACACCTGCAATGTACACGTGAGCATCAGAACTGCACCATGAAGTAGTGGAAAATGGTGGCCTGGTCTGATGAATCATGTTTTCTTTTGGACAGCCAGGTACAGTATGTGCAGTTGCTTACCTGAGAAAGAGATTCTGCAAAGGTGCACTATAGGCAAGCTGGCAAAGACGATGTGATGCTTGGAGAATCTACTGTAGCTCAACCCGGTTGCAGTGTTATTTCCTAATATTTAATGGTCTCTCTCTGCAGGATGATACATCCTGACATACTACAAAAATGGTTCAGGGATGGTTGGAGGAGCATACAAAAGAGGTCAAGATGTCGACTTGGCCTCCAATTGTAATTCATTCAAATTTTAATTCATATAAGTAAAGAATAGCTGGACCAATATAGAAATCATTCAGCCTGAGTCTATTCAGTCCCATCCTGAATATTGAGACCGGTGAGTTTTTTACATGCAGACATTCATCTCAGCTGCGAGACAAGACCCAGGGTTGAGCCATACAGATATTCCTGCTGCTTTTTATTCTGAGAGCATACTCAGATGTGTTCACCGTTTTGGCCTTTTGTTACTTTGTGCTGGCCAGTGGTGTTTTCAGATGGTTTCCACTGGGGGAGTCAGGCTGGGGCCAATTGTTCTTTTTAGAAGGCCTGTTTGTGTTGTCCAAACACTGCAACATTTTGAATATAATTGTGTTAGAATTATGTAACTAAATATATGGGAACAGTTTAAAATAATTCGCTTACTTTTACTACCACTGTTTCACTCTTTTACTTGTTCCACTTTCTTTTTAGCCAACTGAAAAACCTTGTAATCCATAAGGGAACTTGGTTCACATGTATGAGGGGTCAGATTTGTATTTTTTTTTCCCATGGAGTATTTTACCAAAAAATTAATCACAAGAAAAAGCCACGTGTACGTGCAGTGTAAAGAGTATTTCATTCTGTTTACTTTAAATTTAAAGGACTACAGGCTAGAAATATCAATGACAAGAAGAGTCAATGACAGTACCTGTCCCATCTCTGGAATTATTAGTGGTGATGTTGTTGGTGATGGTGTCATGATGGTTATCATGTTGTTTTTGCTGACTATTCCTCCTTCTTTCTACTCAAAAGGTACAGCCAAAAAAATAATAATAAAAAATCTACGCAGTGCTATGTGCACAGTGTATGTTCACATCCCTGATTAAGCACCTCAGGAAGCTCCTCAGGTTTTGAGGTTTTTGCAGCAGGCAAACTGGTTTTATATGGTACACTGTGAAAAAATGCAAATGTTATCACAATCTGAGCAGATGGGCAAACAGGGCGAAGGCGGTTCTCTGTTCTGAAGCTGATTACAGTATGTGTCCTCTATGTTACATCATTTACATAACAGCACTCTGCAGTATGTGGCATTTAAACTGTTCAAGGGTCAATTGATGTTATTACAGTGTTCGAGTTTTGCCCCAGTTTTTCTGTAATTGGAGGCCGACTTGTAAAGATAAGGTCTTCTCACTGACAGCACGTTCTACACTGAATGTCAATATGCTTAGTGTGCTATAATAACCATTAACTGAGGACACCATGAAAACAAGTGTGTATGACCTTATGCAATACAGTCAGACATTTTTTTTATGTTCACAAGCCACTCATGAATCACTCAGAAAGGCTTGTCCGAAAATAAAGCTTTAGCCTTTCTGGGATTTTTTTTCTGTTAAAATAAATCAAATCACTGATTAATCTGTGGGAGTATTTTTTTTTCTTGATCCCCTAATAAAATCTCAATTTATGAGCCCTCTTATAGAGCCATGATTTAGTTTAGTACAATCTCTAGCATAAAGAAAGATTTTTTTTTTTTCTTACCAGACAGCTCAAATGAGTGTTAAGAGAGATCCTCTACAGGTTGTCCTTCTTATTAATGCTCTACTTTAAAGCTTTTGAGTCCTCTGATGGTTGAGGACTGGACAACTGAGAGGCTTTCACTTGATGACCTTGGTTCATTCTCTTTTTATGATGTTGATCCTGCCTGTCAGCATCAGCGTGGCCTTGTGCTGGTGACTCAGGTGTGTAAAAGCAGCAGTGTGGCCTTGTGGTTTTCATCACTGAGAGCACTAATGGAGGATAAGCGCCCAGCTGAGGCCTCATGGACATGACATTTCAGTGAAAGGGGGCGTGCTTCATACACAATTGCAAACCATATGAACTTGTATAAGGGATTGGGGGTGATTGCAGGTGAGGCATTCAATACACTTTAAAAATGTCAAATTTCAATTTAGAAATTGATTTAGTTTCATTTGATTTTTATTCCCCATACATCACATTCAAGACATACTGTACAGAGAGTAAGATTGTAGAGTCAGATAAAATTGAGATGAGTTGCTCCCATGTTGACTGGAAAGGGCAAAGATATTGAGACTCAACCACAGTTAGCAAGTTAACAACTGTGCCCTCAATATTCTGTTCACAGTTTTATTGGGGAAAAAAAAAAAAAACAAGTGACATTTTCACAGTGTTTAAATGTCTATGTTTAGTGAGTCTGCTTCTGACTGTAGCCTCAGATTCCTGTTCATAGCTGACAGGGGTGGAACCCAAAGTAATCTTCTGCTGTTGTAACTTATTAATAACTTCAACCTGTTGTGTGTTCTGGGATGTTTTTCTGCTTAGCATGGTTGTAAACTTTGGTAACATAAGCTATAGTAGACTTCTTGTTAGCTAAAGTTTTCCCATCATCAATGCATTTTCAACAACGTTTTGTTTTATAATGACTGCTGAGCATACAAGCACAAAAGCAATCAGAAGTTTTGAAAAAATCTAAACCAACAAAGTCCATCAACCAGCAACCATGCCATGGTCATAGTCACTCCGATCACATTTTCCCCATTATGATGTTTAATATGAACGGATCTCTTTACAAAATTACTCCCCAATCTGCCAAACTCCAAAATCCATCTAGATGAAGGCATTCTGATAGATGTTGCGGCATGGTTCTATGGTTTTGTAGAGATTTTGCCACACTGGGACAAGTTTGAGCCTCTTAAACCCTTGTCACACTGATCCATGTTCCCACTACATCCTCAAAAATTGGGCGAATGCAGTAAGAACATGTGGAACTTGGCAGGAACACAGTAAAAACTGGGAAGGATGTATTATCTCCAGTGAAATGCTCCATGTTATTTTTTTCCATGCTTAAAGAAAGCATTGTGAGAATATGGTCTATACCAGATGCAGGAAGAGCTTAAATAAGACATAGTAATGTTGTCATTGACCAGTTAACTAAATAACTAACACCTCTCTGGAACATAGGGTATTGGTGTACTCCGAGCATGGTGCAGACAGGGAAGATTAAATAGCATTCTGGCTGTTTTCATTAGGATGTCACTGTATTGTTGCTGTGTCAGTGGAGTTCTTACAACAACCTCTTCAGGCTTGTGCTATAACCATGGTAGGTCCTTGCCACATTGTAAAAGACCACATTAATTTCATATTACATTTCACTGGTGCCAATTCCCCACACCATCAATTTGGGATGAAAAGCATTGCGCATAATGCAGTATTTTCACCAACCCACCAGATGCAATGACAATGTAGTGTGTGCACGTGTAGCAGGCATGTGATAAGCACCTAGTAAGAGCAGAGTGCAATCTGATTGGACATTGTAATAATGCATGTTTGATCTCATTGAACTTGGATTATGTGGAGAGGCGTGTGATAGGAAATTAATGACAATATAAACGACACATTGAGAACCTGACAGGGACGTGGCTTGGAAGTAATATGAACTTCAAAATGCACATTATTCTATTTTGACCTTGTTCCTGCATTCTTTACTATTTTTTAGATGCAGTGAGAACTTCACGTTTTTTGTTGGAGTGTAACATAGCATTTATCATCGTATTCTCCTTCATAGATTAGAAAATGTAGTAGGAATTAAGGGAACATCCCCCTCCTGTCTCGGATTCTAATTGACTGATCGTTATCGGTTTGTAGATTTAAATGGTGACTATTCTACATGTTCTCAAGTGAAGTTTGGTGTTCCACAGGGTTTGGATTTAGACCCAGTGCTGTTTTCTCTGGGCAACATAATTCGTTACCATGGTATCAGTTTCCACTCATATGCTGATGACACACAATTATATGTCTCAGCAAAGCCAGATGAGAATAGCCAGTTTAATAAAGTTGAACAATGTATGAAGGACATAAGAGACTGGATGCTAATTAACTTCCTTCTGCTTAATCCTGACAAGACAGAAGTACTGGTACTATGATCACATGCAGCTATAAGTAAGCTTTATGATCACACAGTAAATCTTGATTGGCCTTTCTGTTTCATCAGGTACAACAGTAAAAGAACTTAATGTGATTATAGATTCCAATCTTTCATATGAAGCTAATGTAGACATTATTACCAGGATAGCATTCTCTCATATCATAAATATTCCCAAGATAAGAAATATATATATTCACTAGACGACACAGAATATTTTGTTCATGCTTATCTAAAACGGATTATTGTTTAACACCTTACTGTCTGGATGTTCAGTAACTGTCAGTAACACCTTACTGTACAGAATGCAGCAGCAAGAGTCCTCACTAGAATCAGAAGATAAAGGCACATCACCCCTATCTTATCCACACTGCACTAGCCCCCAATGAAATTTCGCATTGATTTAAAAATACTACTATTGACCTATAAAGCATTAAAAGGTTTAAGTACCTGAGTGAACCGCTAGTGTCTTTTGGTCCACCATGGCTACTTTGATCAATTGATGCAGACTGCTTGCCATAAATTGTAATTATGAAAACTATGGCAGGGGGCAGAGCTTTTACTTACAAAGTGCCAAAGTTAGGGAATAGCCTTCCAATGAACGTTCGAGACTTAGACACAGTCTCAGTGTTTATGACTAGGCTGAAAATACAGTATTTATCTAAGCATTTTTGTGGATAGAATTGTCTTAGGTAAAGGAAAAAATCTTGGGGACTGATGGACATAGGGTATTATGGGGAACCTGTATGTTTGGATGCTGTCTTCCCCACTCTCATTGATTATTCAGGGTTTTGACGGTGGAGTGACTGGTTGCTTTACTTCCCAGGGAGCCCTCATGTCTGTTTCCTTCTGGCTCTCTCTTTTAGTTATGCCGTCATAGTTAGTCCTGCTTGCCAAAGTCCCTGCTTGCACTCTGCAATTTTATACACATGCACCATAATTTTCTTTTGATTCTGTAAAGGTGCTTTTTGACAATGACCATTGTTAAAACGCTATACCAATAAAATTGAATTTAATTGAATTAATTTGAAGTGAAGGGAAGAGAAAATGTAATACTGACAAAAAGTTTGGGGAAGGGCCATATATGAGGTAATGGGCAGGTGTCCAGATGGTATATATGAATGTAAGATGAACACAATTGCAAGGTAACATTGGAAACCCCCCCCACACCCCCTTTTTTTTTTTTTTTTACAAACTGTATGATTTTTAAACTGTATGATGACAAAAAAATACAATCTGCACATGTGACAGTTTAGTTGAAAAAATGCAACTTGGTTTAAAGGTTTGCTTTGACACAGAGGCATTACTGGTTTTCTGTTTCTGCATTATGCAGTATGTGGAACATAATATTGCAGTCCGTCTTAGTTTGGCAGTGGGAAGGCTTGGCTCAGAGTACAGTAGGACGACAGCAGCCTGGTCAGATTGTGATGGATAGGGCTGCACATCCTTGGGGTTGAGCCAGCCCCTAATGGATATATTTGAGATGACAGGGGTTAAGTATCTCTCTGCTCTGGTTTTGTGCCTTACTGACATAGTTTCCCTCTATGAAGAGGAATCATTACCTGACCTACTCTTGTGAATAGAATAATTTTAACATTTTTTAAAAATGTTAAGGTGCAATACTTTTTTCTGTATTTTTATTTCTTAATAATTTAAGCCAAATTTAAAGTTGTGAAAAACCTGCTTGGAAAACCGATGGTTACAGAATACTTGTTTATGTTTTGAAGGGGCCTCTTTTCTGTTATTTACTAGACACTCCTCAGTGCTTCTTTACTCTGCTGATATCTCAGTCTGAAATCAGAAAGTACCCACTACAGCCTGATAAATTTCCTGTAAGGAAAAAAAATAACATTCTGTGCTTCAGAAACACTTAGAAACACAACTTTCTTAGAAATAAAGTCCAAGCGTAATAAACAGCATTTACAGATGAAGCAATTTCCTACTGAAAAAGAAGATAAATCCTTATGAAATATTTTAATACTTTTGTTGCTACTATTATAACTGGGCTTGCAGGCAACTGAATGGCAGAGTGCGTGATGTGATGACAGTCTTTGCTAATGAAGATTTTAGTTAATCCACTATGGTTGAAATTGTATCTACTGAGAAAAAAAAAGCAAAATTACATTTAGTTGCAACAAATAAATATAACATGTAGATAATGTAGTATGCTAAAGAAAGAAAAGATATTATGCATTGTTGTAATTAGTAGAGTAGCAAAGTATGAATCAAAAGCTATACATTTCAAAACTATGATGATATTTCAATACTATGACATTTGGGGTTATATGATATCATGAATAAAGGACAAATGCCAAAGATAGAGCATGAAAAACACACGTTACAGAAAAAAAAAGGACATGGTGAAAACCTGAGGCATTTTTTTTAAAACAACAATATTTATTAACAACTATTCCAGCACATAATGCATTTCAGCTTAGCTACACTTTCATCATGTTTCTTGACATTTAATACTATTTCCCACGAACAAGTCTTCCACAAGCGAACAGATATTAAATGTTTCAGTCGTCTTTCGTGCCAAGGACTTCCCTTCATTTGTCACTAAAGTAATCAAGGTAGGAAAGAAAAATAAACTCACATTCTACCATTTTTTTCTTTGTCTATTTCCACTGTTCTTTCTTCAGTATTCTGCTCTCTCTCTCTCTCTCTCTCTCTCTCTCTCTCTCTCTCTCTCTCTCTCTCTCTTTGCCTTCATATCTCGTTCTTATTTTTATCTCCTCTCTTTTTCTCCTCCACCCTTTCTTCTCTCTTCCCTCTCCATTATTCCTTCTACATATTTCTGTTCTAATGTCAATGTTTTTATTTGTCCTATAAATAATGTACATTTCCTCTATTTTTCCCTGTTTTTATTTCTTATGCATGTATGTATGTATGTATGTATGTATGTATGTATGTATGTATGTATGTATGTATGTATGTATGTATAATTCTGAGATCTTTATTTGCTAGCATAAGTGGGTGTAATACAGTGTTCCCACACAATGAAATGAGTAACACAATTGAGTTACGTAGGCTGTGATACCAAAATAATCAAGGGCAGGGTGGTGTAATGCAGTGATGTACAAAGGGGATGCTGTCACTAATATGTTTTTTTTTTTCATAGCATCAAAATCCACACAGCCAAAGTATTTTATTCCAACCATACCAATGTAATTTGCCAAGTATATATATATATATATTTTTTTCTTTTCTTTTATTTATTTATTTATTTATTTATTTATTTATTTATTTATTTATTTATTTATTTTACAAATGATGAACCACTCTATGTCATACCAGGACTTTTGGTTGTGCAGAACTGTCTCAGAACACATTTATGAAAGCAAAATCTACATTCATTTCTATATATAATCCACTGCTACACTGATGGTTTCTTGGTTCTAAAAAATAATTGCTAAAACCCATGAGAGTTAACAACTATTTAAAATTAATGTATTTATTTTAAAAGTCTATATACCAAAAATCATATTTTAATTGATCATTTACATGATTTAAATACATCAAAATCCTTTTTTACTTATGTAAAATCTACCCCAAATTATAGGATTCAACAGTAAATTAGCTGCTTGGGTTGAGAAACCATCAACCAATCAAATATCTGTAGCAAAATAAAGCCTAGTTGCCAACACTGGTCCTGAAGTACCTCCTGTCCTGCACATTTTAGTCTTTTTCCTGCTCACAACACTCACTTCTACTCTGTAAAAGCTGCTAATTAGCCTATTAGTTCAATCAGGTGTACATGGCACTGTACAAACACTAAAATGTGCAGAGTGGGGGTTTATCCAGGACCAAAATTGGGAACCACTGGCATAGATGACAAGTAACATGAACTAAATTTGAAAAATATGTTCTGTAGTTTCTGATTCTACACCTAATAGTTTGACCAACTTGTAAGGTATTACTTATAAAGTGGCAGAACGTGTCGCTTATTACTTATAATAATAGTTATTATAATAGTTATTAGAGTGGTGCATTATGGTGGAGCAGAGAATACCATTGCTGTCTACAGCCAGATATAGGCACTTGGTCTTGTTTGTCCCTCACCAGGACAGAGCAAGATGGAGTGGTTACTGGAGATGAAGGAAGGTTCATACCCCACCACTAAGTTGCCCCTATTGGGCCCTTGAGCAAGGCCCTTAACCCTCATCTGCTCTAAAGTATAATGAGATAAAAATGTAAATTGATCAGGAAAATGCTGAAATATAAATTTAATGGAGAAGCCAAAGCCACCATGCCAACAGTGGCAAGGAAAAACACCCTGAGATGGCAATAAGAAGAAACCTTGAGAGGAAGCAGACTCAATAGGGAACCCATCCTCATTTGGGTGATAACGGATAGCACAGATTGATTTGCAGACATACTGTATGTTAGGAGGCTGGTAGTTCAGTATAACAATGATCAGACGTTCCATTCACTCGATGTTCATGGGAACAACAGCAGTGGGATCCACGCCACCATGGCCGGGTGTGTTGGCTTAATGTCTCAGTTTTATACACCTTTATTCACAGGAAATTAGATCACAAGTTCTGGTTTGAGCTGAACAAACCTTCACATTAATATTTATTGTTGTGGAACAAAACAACTCAATCCATGCAATCCTTTACATTATAGCAGCTTTAAACAGTGGTTTCCTCTCTTGAAGTTATTAAAATGAAAAAACGCAAATTGTCCTGATCCTGATCCTTTTTGACTGAAATTTTCAGAATTTAGATCAAACATTAAAACCTGATTGATCAGATTTAAGAATTTAACAATATATTATATTAATAGTCAAGGAATAAATAATAAAAATATTAGCATCAACAAGTTGACACTGAAGCCAGTTTGTATGCCTCCGAGAGCCTAAAACTACAGTATGTTTTAAACCAGAAGTTAAATGCAGGAAAAACGATCTCAGAAATTTGACTTTGCCGTATCCTTGATCCTGTTCCAATATCTAATCAGAAAAAAATCTCATCTTCTGGTTACGGTGATTATTCCATATACTGTAAATCCTACAAGCATTCAACCACTCCCCCTTCAGATATCATCTCGGCTGCATACACAAACCTCACAGTGGAAGCATAAACTCCATCCTTTCTGGACATCCTTTCAGTGGGTTCTTTCTGTTTTGGTGGCAAGAATACAGGCATTAGGTCTGTTCCTGTTAGGGATTTGTCTCTTCTTTGTGTCTCTGACAAAAAGGAGATTAACTCACTATTTAGGGTCTGATAGCTCTCTGATTTACTCTGCTTTGTAGTCTTACAGCGCCAGTGTTCCTGATAGAACTCCTGTGATAAGCTTGCTAAACTTAGTAACTGTTAGACTAGGAAGAGTATGGAAGGCTTCCTAGTGGAAGCTAATTTAAAACCTAATCAATGAAAGTATAAGCCCAGTTATTAAACCAATAAAAACAGCTTGTTTGTTTGTTTGTTTGTGTTCTTCGAAAATCTGTGACTATGTTTGATTTGGTTTGATGGCAATTTAAATCCTTCTGGAAACCATTTATAGCTGCAGTGTCGCAAGGCTGTTGAAAACTACAACAGCATCATTTAATTCTCAAATATGATTATTCAAAATTAATTTCATAAATTGGTAATACATTTTTATTAACAAACCAAAATATTATAAGGGAACAACTATCACCAGCTGCTAACAAGAACTGACTTTTTGTCTTGTGGACAGTTCAAAACATTAAAAGAAACTATAATCTGATAAAATAATAATAATAATAAAAAAATCAAAACTGTTCCCATCAAGGGGTCAGCACAGGGGAACATTCGATCCGCGCAATAAATCGGCACAGGTTTTGCAACAGATATCTTTCCTGATGCAATGATCCTTTTTTATCCAGGCTCACATCCGGTACCAGTGGCTGAGGTTTTGGCATTGGGTTGAAATTAACCATTTTATTCTTTAATGAATACAATTTCTGCTGGACAATTGTTATGGTATTAAAAGAACACAGTGATGGTTGATGTTGGGCCACACTGTACCACACAGTTGTTGAGTATTTTCCTATAACAGCATACCAAACAGCATTTATTCTCTCTCAACATCAATTTGGAAGTAGTGATATACTTTGGTTTACTGCCAGATAGTGATGATGTTGATGAAAGTGTGAATTGTATTAGCAATTTAGCCAACTATTATATAAATCCCCTTAAGAGGCAGCTCAAATGCTATCATTAACTATGTAATGCTTATGTCTACAAAGTGTCAAACATACACAAATCCACCATAATTTTATGACCACTGACAGGTGAAGTGAATAACAAGGATCAGCAATTATACAAAAGCAAACAAGAGGATCATGGACACTCAAGACTCGCAAATGACCACGGGAACCAAAGGCCAGCCTTTCTGGTCCGACCTCACAGAAATGCAAATCTGTAAAATAAAAAAAAAAAGTCAATGCTGGTCATCATAGAAAGGCACCACAGAAAGTTACCACTGGGGACAGGAAGGCAACATCTAATGCATTACATTCTGCCACATATAGCAAACAATGAGCTCAAGGTTCCATGGAGGCCCGACCCCACAACCTACAGCACCCACACTAATATCATAATACCCCCCCCCCCCCCACCCCACAGGTCTTGTGGAATCATGTCACAAGGAGCCAGAGTTGCCCCAGTGGCATAAGGGGAACCTACACTATATGTTTTGTCTTATCAGTATATGGGCCAAAACCCACTCTAGCCCAACAATGTTCTAAATTAAAATAATTTGTGGAATGTCATTGGACTGAAAGATAAAACCATCATTTAATGATGTACAACTGAGAGAAATATAGAAATAAGTTCAGGAACATACAGCAGCAACTCTCAGATGTGCTAATGATGAGTAAGTCTTCATAAGCAAGTTAAACAATATAATCATCTGTATAAATAATCCTAAATAAATGAAATTCAAGTTCTAACACTAAAAATGGGTAGAAGTGCAGGGGCCAGGGAGGCCTGATTATGCAGCACAGTGTATGGGAAGACAATAATATATGGGTGGAGTGGGTCGTGTGTGATGTTATAATAAATTGTAATCGGTTATGTGGATGAGATAGAATAGTTTGATTCGTACGTCCAATTAGAACAGATCTTTCAGATATATGTTGATAAATGTACTCATTTAGGAAGTAGTATTAATGTATTATATTATACTTCTAATTATAAGAGGGTCACTTGACATCGGACAATGTGGCCTGCAATTCAAAATGAGTTTTATACTCTTATAGTTTGAGTTTTTGTCTGACTATTAATGTAAGCTACAGGATTGACCAAATACGTAGTCAAGTTCAGACTGAAGCTGAAGTCTACAGATAGCAGCACTGTAGGACCGGTTGTGTCAAATTTCAGAAACATGTCGTGATACTGTTCATCATGATAATGAGTGCAGGCAGCACAGTGGTATATGTCTATTACTGATATGCCCTTTTTTTCCAAACCAGCAGTGGGATTTTTCTGCTCTGATTGAACAAATGAAATGTGTTTGGCAAAGTCTCCTCTATATCACATCAGGATTTCTTCAGTCTCAGCCACAGTAGAATGCATGTAATTGGAGTTAGAGCACAATAATTCCAACAAAAGACAGTAGGTGGGTGGATGGGTGTGGCACTGTAAAACTGGGTTTGGATAGGAATGAAAATGTACATGTCATGATCCACGAAGAGAAAAATCCATGAAAAATATGGACAAAAACCTATTTGGAGATGTGAAAGTTCAACCCAAAAATCGCTGAAATTTCATATTAAATATAAACCTATAACGTATAAAACATGTTTTTACGCATTATCATGCAATTAATCATGTTATAAAAAAATAAAAAAACAAAAATTATCTATGTTGCAAAAATGGAATCAAATGAGAATATCTTGAACATGGCAAATTTATGTACTATATGATTTTCCCCCAACTATTTAGGTATGATTTTTAAGATTATCATACTATAAATCAAATAGAAGAAATTCAGCCTGACTTTAGATGAACTTATTTAAAATTTTCCAAAAAAAAAAAAAAAAAAAAAAATTTATAGTGTGGAAGATTCCATGTCCATTGATGAAAAGTTTATTTATTTTAGTTCATTTAAGAGAAATATTTTTTTGTAATATTACACAAATATTATATGCATTCTATGCTTCATGTAGCTTAGAATTGTGGTAATATTGACAAATTTCCCATTTTTGCCATGTCTGCTTTTGCAGTTGATGGTTTCTAGGTTCAAAAAATAATTGCTAAAACCCATGAGAGTTAACAACTATTTAAAATTAATTGATCATTTACATGATTTAAATATATCAAAGTCCTTTTTACTTATGTAAAATCTACCCCAAATTATAGGATGATTCAACAGTAAATTAGCTGCTTGGGTTGAGAAACCATCAACCAATCAAATATCTGTAGCAAAATAAAGCCTAATTGCCAACACTGGTCCTGAAGTACCTCCTGTCCTGCACATTTTAGTCTTTTCCCTGCTCACAAAACTCACTTCTACTCTGTAAAAGCTGCTAATTAGCCTATTAGTTCAATCAGGTGTACATGGCACTGTACAAACACTAAAATGTGCAGAGTGGGGGTTTATCCAGGACCAAAATTGGGAACCACTGGCATAGATGACAAGTAACATGAACTAAATTTGAAAAATATGTTCTGTAGTTTCTGATTCTACACCTAATAGTTTGACCAACTTGTAAGGTATTACTTATAAAGTGGCAGAACGTGTCGCTTATTACTTATAATAATAGTTATTATAATAGTTATTAGAGTGGTGCATTATGGTGGAGCAGAGAATACCATTGCTGTCTACAGCCAGATATAGGCACTTGGTCTTGTTTGTCTCTCACCAGGACAGAGCAAGATGGAGTGGTTACTGGAGATGAAGGAACGAATGATGTAGTTTTTTAGCCGGGTTGACCTACAGTACTGTATAATGAACTTGTATCTGGTGGTATACTGTACATACAGTGTAGTTGCACTTCAAATGCCTTCTAAATGTGAACTCGTCCTTATCCTGCTATGAGAATGATTTCAAGAAATTCTCCTTTTGTGATAGGTTTTTTTAAAGGCCTGAAGAATAAAAAGTAATATAAAATAAATTTATCTTTTAGGACACCCTGAATTAGTGTACACATTTGAATCAAAAGCCTGCTGTTGTTATTCTCTCAGCTGCACCCGTCGATGGGTTGCCGCAGCGGACAATCCAATCCGCACACAACTTGGCACAGGTTTTTCATCGGATGCCCTTCCTGACCAAACCATCCTATTTTATCCAGGCTGGGGACCAGCACTGCATCCAGTGGCTGGGGTTTGAGTATGGGGGTTGGGAATTGAACACAGCCCTTCCACATGGCAGGCAAGAAACCCACCACTGAGCCACCAACGCTTAATTTGAATCAAAAGCCTAATTGTTAAAAAATATGACAATTGCTGGTGTATACCATGTTCAAACCTCCCAACAGCATTACAGATCCTGATGCTTGTACTAACACCAGATTTTATCATTTATTGAGAACACTCCACCAACAAATAATACCTGCTGGTAATTTTCCATTAACTGACATGTTCAAGATGGCATAACAAATGATGCATAGCAATAGATCGACGATAGACAGTAATTGTTGTTGCCTTTTTAGCGGTTTAAACTCAACGCTAGCACCATAAAACCGAGACATGGTATAACACATTTGCCAAAATCTATGCCAACAGCCTCCCAGAAGAGGTAAACAATCAAAACAACACCAACCTCCCTCATGCCGCACCTGCAGCTCATGATGAGCCCCTGTTTCAGGTGCAGCTCGCCCTCCAGCTGTGCCCTAAACAAGCTCCACTCTCTCATCTGAAATAGAATTGCAAGGCTTCATAGTTGCTATTTTTATTTATTTATTTTTTAAACGAATCACATGTCTCCCCCTGTTCGCTCCTGCAGATGAAATCGCTAGCCATTTTTCCACTATACAGGGAGGTAAACTACAGTAATATCAATATTATTTCTCTCACAGCTGCCCCGGCTAGAGCAAGATGAGTACAGGTGTTCCTGTCAGCGGCATTCTCCGTCTTCACTCTGAGCTCTCTGTACTGAGCTGCTGTTTTGGGGCGGTGCTGTACGCACACTGGGGACAGCTGGAGTTTTGTCAATGATCTGATCATGTTGGTGGGGGCTCTTAAGTAGTGGATCTTTAAAGAAATATTCCAAATAGAAACTCATTAAATAAAGGGGCTAGTGATAAAAATTTCTCATGGAAGAAGGAGTAAAACTGACTGACATTTCAAGTACAGTGAGGTGATGAGATTCTTAGCTGCAGTAAAGCATTTGAATGGTGCAAACATTTTAAAGAAGGCAGTATGTACATGAATGATGATCTTGGCCGAGGTGGTTCAGAGCCTACAGCCTGCAGAGTAGACAGATGAGGAGGTGACAGAGCAGAATAGATTAAAATACTAAAGTGCCGCTGCATCAACTTTTTTTAGGTAGAGATACAAAGGCTAAATCCCACGGATGACAAAGGAACAACAAGTTTATTTATTTATTTATTTATTTGTTTGTTTATTTGTTTATTTATTTATTTATTTGTGTTAAATGAAGCAAGAAATACTGCACACTAATAGAGCATATTTTATAAATGTTTTTTTTTCATAAAGATGTTAAAAATTACAAATGCAAATATTTTGCTTTTTTTCTTTTGTTGTATTTGCTTTTGATAAACAAAATAAACCAATCAGATATATAGCAAAAACATTTTTTAAAACAGAAACTTATCACTTATCTTTGTTCAAAAATGACTGTAAATTTTGTGTGATTTTTGACAAATGCTATAACTTCATCTCCAGTTTTGTCATAATGGATAAAACAACCTGGAATTGTGTTTGTGGTTATGTACGTATGTAATTTGTGTATGAGAGATTAGTAATATGCTACAACAAGTAAAAGTCTGAAAAAAGCATTTATATCAGTCTGCGGTCGAATTGTTCAAGTTTAAACCAAAAATGTCAACAAAGAATTTCAGCACTAAATAAATCTTGGATGACACTCCTGGTTTGGCTGAAGTGAAAGCTCATCTATACGGAACAGAAGCTCTGACAAATGTGTTCAGCTGCTCTGTGACATTGTACAAGTACAATTTTCTTTTTTTAAAAAAGTGTTGACAGAGGAGGTATATAATCTTCCAAGAAGTCAGCTGTCATTCAATCCGAAACTTAAATTATCAGTGAGAACTAGTAATGACCTAAGTCAGAGAACGCTGTGGTAAAATCTGAAATATTATTCTGCAACGGATCCGTTTATATCCCTATATTCCTAGATCAAGAACCTTTCATGCCTTAATTTAAAACGCAAACTCATGCTGGGGAAGGTCATTTATTGTGGTGCAACTCAATAAGGGAAGTGCATGCTCTTTGCAAAGACAAACACAGCTTCATCTAAAGCACGAGTGAAAAAAGAAGAAACTTACACCTAAGAAAAAATCATACTGGGCTCAGAAACGCATCCAGAATACCCAAAATGCATTTTCACAATGAGCCTTAAATATCTGCCGAGAGGAGGTACTTGATGTGTGTCAGTGATAGAACTGTGACAGTGCTTCAGCTCTATATTGCGGCACATCGCATATGAAATGTAACCAATCCTGGTTTAGACACAGAAACAAAGTGCTGAGGATGATCCACCACCCAAATAACATTTGGTCAGGAGTTGTCCTATTCCAGCGAGGCTGACAAACTGTACATCAAACTGTGCAACAGATAGGCTCCACTGTGTAAGTGCACTGTATTCCTAAAAAGTGTTCCTAAAAGTAGTTGCACAGGTAAATTTATCTTCAGGAATGGGTAAAATGGAGGGAGGGCAATTTGTGCCATACCTAGAAGAGATTTAGTAGGTGGTTCGAGGTGCAGTTTCCATGATGAGCTACAGCCTTGGTAAATTGAACTTTAATGCCAGACGTATTACAAGCTCATTTTCTGGCCATATCAGTCATATTTTATGCTCTTCTTATGCAAAACCATTCCTTTTCACACTAGTGATGCAGTATAGGGACATCCTTTTTACCCTTAGTGTGTACATTTTACTTGATTAATGCTTAAATTTGTTTGTTTGTTTGTCACATTAAAATGAACACAGCTGCTCTATGTATAAACAAAAAATCAATTACTTTCAATCCCGGAATTAAGGCAAATATTTGGACTTAACAGACCACTCATATAAAGTGGTGAGCTTTACAGTTTCAAAAGATGTTACCAATGGCCAGGAAAAGCCGTCTATGAACTGGTCTCAACATGAAAAAATGATTCTACCTAAACACATCTCATTTGTTTTACACAAACATTTTAAAGCAACGTTTAAAGCATTTTATTCTACTATTAATACTCTGGGTATAGACTAAATGCATACATGCTGTTCTTTTCTGCAAAGATCAGATATAAGTGAAACTAGGACTTTTTATTGTGCAGGTAAACCAATCACGGTTATAAAAATAAATCTCCCTTAATTTCTCTATATTATGCCCTGCTACACTCAAGCACTTACAGGTATCTAGTGTTTCATTAGTGCTTCGATACCATCAAGGTAGAAACTTTTCTCAGTACGCCGGAGCCATGGTTGGACCAAACGTGTGAAAATGGCTTCAGAACTGTAGAAGGGGTGTGGCTCCTGCAATATGTAAGTGGCGTTTGTGAATGCATTTGTGTACAATTCACATAGACAGACGCGTCTCTTCTGTAAGTTAGCAATAAATTGGGAAACGACTGTAGTAGGGCTCTATGCCACCTCGAGCATTTGCACCATTCAAATGTTTTACTGCAGCTAAGACACCATTATCCCAATCCTAATACTGTATTTATGCTAATATCACTTTGGCTAATCCTGGGGCAGAGGATCTTGTGTAAAATTCCTATGGTGATTTACTTCTCAGTGTATATCAGAGCAGTTTCAAATTCACATCAACTCATCAACTTTTCAGATGTTTTGGTTTTTGATGAGGTATGGTGTTTGGCCTACCATGTGGAACATCTGGGTTCGATTCCCAGCCAGTGCCCAAACCCCAGCTACTGGATGCAGTGCCAGTTCCAAGCCCGGATGAAATGGGAGGGTTGCATCAGGAAGGACATCCAGCGTGAAACGCTTTGCCAAGCTTGTATGTGCGGACCGGAGGGTCCGCTGTGGTGACTCCTTGCCGGGAGCAGCCGAAACACCAACAAAACGATGTGAGTTTAGCTAAAATGTCACATGATTCCTAGGCTTTTCTCCACACTATCAAATTATTTTTTCTTATGTTTTCTTACATATACAATATTCTATAACTATTAATACAATGTAAATTCATTTATCTTGCACTAGATTTATTTTTTAGGTACTTTAAAGATGATTTAACGTGTGTAGTGGGGTCCATGTAGGTTATATGCAAATACAACCATCATTTTCTATGAGGAACTTAAATTAGCATATATAAGTATATAAATAGTTTGATACTTGTAATAGGGTCTTGGAACAAATTGCCAATAGATACTGGGGGCTAACTATACATTTGATTTGGAGGGGTAATTTTGCGATGCTCAATGCTTGACAAAACAGTACATGTTCAATTACTTGCACGAGCAGTAGGTTCCCTGGTGGTCTACTGACTCGCATTCAGAGCTCTACTGTAACTGCCATGTCCTGGGCTTGATTCCTGGGCAGGGAACCAACTCCAGTTTACTACAGGGATTTTTACAGGTCATTGCACCATTAGTGCTAAAATGGGAAAAATTACTGGCAGTATTTGTAAAGATGTACAGTATTACAAAGATGTTTTTTCATAGTAAATAGAAATGAATGCTAAGAATAATAATTGTTTTGAGCCGATGTTTGTTGCAAAGTCATTCATTCATTCATTCATTCATTCATTCATTCATTCATTCATTCAACATTGTGCCAAAGTCATTTTATCAAAATAATTCTAAAATGTTTTTTTCTAAAACATCCTTATAGCAACAGTGTTCCAACATTCATAATGTTGCCACAGAAACCTTGCTAAACTGTGGTGACGACCAAAAAGCTCTGCTGAGTTGTTTTGTTATTTTTACTTTATTTCTCTGATATCAATGAGAGTATAATTGTCAGAGAACATGAAGGTAAAAAGAGTTTGTTCAAAAAAAAAAAACTTTTGTTGAAGGTGACGGTGTGAAGATATTTTTGCGGGCAGCTCTTCATAATGAGCCATATTTTTTTTCCATGGTACTATTTAACAAAGTAATTATCACGTATTCTTTTTTCAATGACAGCTGTTGTGATGCTGCCATGGAAACAAGGCCGAGAAAGTTAAACTTAGAAACGCATAACTACAGAAACTATTAGCACGATTTTAACGCTGTACGTGCTCAAACGGGAATGTGCCAAAGCTGCTGTGGCCACAAATTAATCCTCTTCAAAGATGGGCCAAAGATCTCGAATTGTGGGCGTCAGGAAGCTGGAGCTGTGTTTCACTAAACTGAATCTGTGGATTCCAGCAATTTTCTGAGGGCCTGAATGGGAGGAGGCAGAAAAGGAAAATCACAGTAATTGCATGCAGAGTGTTGACAGAGGCTATTACTGTACCGAAGCACAAAGTGAGGACCATGAACCTCAGCAATCCTGAACTTTTAGACCTACCCAAAGTTGTACTAGACCCACTTAAAAATCTTTTCGAAAATTAACAAAGGAGTTTATGCCTGCAAAAACTTGCTTTGTTTTAACATTAACTATATGACACTAGGTATCTAAACTTAATTTCTTTGTTTTACACATATTACTTTAAGATTTTATTCCATTAATTATTAAAAAACTAATCCACAGAAAAATAAACTATACCACCGTGCAAGAAAAAAAGGAAAGAAAAAACAAACACTCATTCACTTGTCTATATTTAACTGTTCTATCCAATTTAATCATATTTATTTGTGTATTTATTTACTTTTTTACTAGCAGATACAAACATCCCTCCAACTTTTACTGAACATCATTAGCTAAGTGTCTGACTTTTTTATTTACTACTTCTTACATACACTAGTTCAAACAGTCCATAACCAACATAATCATCATCACTTATATCTCTTCAGATGGAATGCCAGTCTATTGCATGGAATCATTCTCACACCAGTTTACCCATGGTGCCAAGTTAGACAAGCTAATCTAACAGTCTGCATGTTTTTATGAGAATTTCAGAAAACTTGAATAAAAGCTACAGTACATGAACAGGGGGAGGACATGAACAGAAACTTTGCACAGACAGTGACCCTAGGATAGAACCAGTGAATCCCGATCCGTGAAATGGCAATGCTACCATCATAGTCATATGACACAAAGTATAGGCTAAATTAAAACAAAAACGTTTTTTAAAATTTTATTTTTGGGTTTGTATAAAGCTTCTAAAAACATTCTGATCTTAAATAACACTGTTACGTCTAATGTTTTAGATGGAGATGGTCAGGAGATTTGGAACTTCCACTTCTGTCTCCCCTTGTGATGATAGTGAAAAATGGAAGGTGGCGTCGCCAACCTGAGCAGCTGGGTGACGAAACCTGGGGTGAGTCCAATGAGCAGTTCGTCTGTCTCTAAAGCCGATTACGTCACTGGTCCTCTCGGCTACTTCCTAAATGACCCTGCAGGTGAGATCATGCCAACAATCTGAGGAGGTTTTGTGCTTTGGAGACTTACTGTAACACATGCTTTTGGTGCAGGATGTCTTTTGTGCCATTTTGGAAAAAAATACACCAGGAAAAGTAAATTAAATTATGTAGATTAAATAAAAAAAAATAAAAACAGTTGTTTAACTGCAACAGGCTAAAAAGTGCCTTAAGATACAATTTAAAAAAAAATTGTTTACCTAACAGTCTCAGCAGTGACCTCATTTCGCATTTTGACTGTTCTAAAAACTCAGCATTTAGCATCACCAGAATACTAATCACTGGCCTGATCATCTGTCACCATCTACATCTGTTTGCATCTAACTGGGTTATGCTTTAAGTTAGATGTTTTTTATGCTTGAATGATTCATAGGTCACTGTGTGGCTTAACAAATAAAAATATTCCTCTGAAACTGGTCAGATAAAGGGACTGGAATAAAAATGAGAGACAAAAAAGCCTGGAGAACTATTCTTTAAAACTCCTTTAAAAATAAAAAAAAGTCTGGCACTTTTGAAGCAAAATATAAAGAAATTAGCTAAATTAAATCACAACTTTTGCTCAGTACTAGCAGTGGGTATTGTGTATATGAAACAGTTAAAAAGTTACAAAAGAATAAAAATACTGTATACAGTACAGTAAAGCCAATCCGAACAACCAGAGCAAACAACCCTTTTATTAGCTATAAAGGGGATGTTTTAGAGAGGCTGAGTCTCACAGAAGTAAAGCTGGGCAGAGGCTCTCGAATCTGTGAAAGTGTGCATAAAAATATTGTGGAAACTTTAAAAACAACGTTCCTCAACGTTCCTCCACGAAGGCTTTGCAAATCTCATCATCTACAGTGCATAACATCATCAAAAGATGAATAAAAAAAAAATACTGGAGAAATCCAACCATTGTTATATTTGTTATTGGTTATTACAACAGCATGGCTTTGTAGTAGAAGAGTCCGGATACTGAATTGGCCTGATTGCAGTCAAGATCTTGCATCTATAGAGAACATTTGGTGCATCATTAACCAAAAAATACGTCAAAGATGACGATGAACTCTTCGGCAGCTGGAAACCTATATCAGGCAAGAATAGAACCAAATTCCAACACCAAAACTCCAGAAATTCATAACCTCAAAGCCTAGAGGTCTTCAAACTGTTTTGGAATGAAGAGGAGATGCTACACCATGGTAAACATGCCCTCATCCTATCCTTCTTGAGACCTGTAGCAGGCATTAAATTTGAAATTAGCTAATTTTGTCCATAAAATCGTCAAATTTCTCAGTTTAAACATTTATCTTTCCCATGTTCTATTGTGAGTAGAATATTGATTTGAAAATCTTTTAGTTTTTATTTTATTCAATTTTTTAAAAAGTACCAGACTTTACGGGATTGAGGTTGTAGAAGTGTATTAATGCATTTGTGAATTAAAGAAAAAAAAAATACAGTACTGTAAAAAGTATTTGAATGATGATTAAAATGATCATTTAAATGATGATTTCATTTACCAAGGGAGAAAAGCTGTCCAAACCTGCCAGCGAAAATCTCCCCTTTGATGAGTTCTTTTGATGATGTTCTAGGAGTTAATATTGGTTGGTGGGCCACTCCGGGGGAAGGTTCACTACTGTTCCAAGTTTTCTCTGTTTGTGGATGATGGCTATCACTATGGTTCGCTGCAATCTCAAAGCCTTTGTTAATCTTCCCAGACTGATCCATGTCAATTATGTCCATAGCATGTTGTAAGATCTTTTAGCTTTCTTTGTCAGACAGATTCTATTTATGTGATTTCTTGATTCAACAGGCCTGAATGCGTCAAGTGAAATTTACAGTAACTAAGCTTTCCAAAAAATGTGTACAGCTCGTTCATTATTTATCTGAAAAACTCAGAATAACACTTTCCGCTTAATGAATGAAATCCTCTTTTTGTATTTGCTTGGGTTATCTTTGTGCAGTTTAAAATTTATCTTGATAATATGAATCATTCAAGAGTGACAAATATGCAAAAAAATAAATAAATGAAATGGGGGGAAATTTTTTTTTTACAGCACTGTATTGTATATTGTACTTGAAGGTATATGATTATGACCGTTAATGTCTGCTGATGTTAATTAATGCAATATTACATAAATTGTGATAAAATGTGAACCTAAACAAAGCTAAAAAATACTTGTATAAAATGTTCCATCCAGTTTATCCTTTACTTGTATCCAAACAGGGACAAAACATTTCAAGGTTTTATTTTTATTTTTATTTTTTTTATTTATTTATTTTTTTTATAAGAAGACCATGGCTTTTTCCAAACTGTGAAACATTTTACTACATACTACACTTTCTTTTCCACAATTGAGTACATGCTTTAATTTTGAAGCTCACTTTAACTCTACAAATGTCACTTTTGTGGAGATTAACAATGATGATGGATTTTACATCAACAGTACTGCTGCTGAATAACAAGTAGTCTGATTGCTGCAGAAATGGAATAACAAATCTCTTTTTGTAGGTGTTGGACTGCAGTTCATAAAGTTTTGGTCAATTACACACATTGTAACATGTTTTTTATTGCTTTTAGTTAGTTATTCTGATCACATTGTTTCACAATAAAAATGTTTTTTCTACAATACTATTGTATTCAACCCACTCCATCCATTTTTTTTTCAAAAGTTTGCATATCATAAGGAAAGCACATTTAATTCACATAAAAAAACAAATAAATAAATAAAAAACAGAAAAAACAGATATGGTGTGCCAACAATAAGGACATTTTTATGTCAGTTTAAAAGTTTGCATTCTATTTTCAAAATGGAATAATTCTCTACCACATCTCAGATGTAATATTCACAGAAAAGAATCGTACATATTAACTCTTGGCTGCATGTCTGTTATTACTTCAGACTGTGGACTATGCAAAATGGCTTGGCTTGAAATTATACTGCCACCAGTTTCTATGCAGTCTTTTTGCAGTGAAAATGTGAAAATTACACTGGGAACAGCACAAGCACTTTCCTGGTGTTAAAGTGCTTGAAGAAACATCTGCTACTTCATCTGGAGCATCTGAGGTAGGCTAAGATACTCACAGAACACAAAAATAAAACCTACAGCAATTTGCTTATGGCTTTTGGGGCCATATGGAGTGTTCAGTTAAGTGCGTGTGTAGTTAAGGGTTAATACAAGGGCTGAACCAAAAGTAATGCAAAATGTGCACATAACTTTTATTATTATTATTATTATTATTATTATTATTGACTGGCACACAGTAGGTTGTTGGTAGAGTAGCTCTTCCTCTATGAGCACTACTCACCTCTATCACAAATGATCTATTTGCACCATTGTTGAACCCAACACTTGAATTTTCTTTGAAAAATCTACCTCATTGCAGTTGACGGTCTCCTACTGTACTGCAGAATGTTTACAGTGTTGACACCAATGACAAGAGCAATGCGCAAAGATGAAGGAAGAATTTTAAAGGAGGGAAACTGAAGACAAACCACAATAGGAGACCATCAACTGTGACAAAGATGAATTTTAAAGAGGATTTAAGGGTTAGGTTCAACAATGGGACAAATGGATCGCTTGTGATGGACACTGCTAGGTAGTACTTTTGTATAGAAGAACTACCACCATATGCAATTTGAAAAAGTTTAAGGAAAAAAAAAAACTTGTGCCTATGTTTGCTTTACTTTCAGTGCAGCCCTCATACTTAAATCGCTAAACATACCTCAGATATAACTACTGACTTAAATGCTAGACATGCAGATTAGACTAATTGGTGTTTCCAAATAGCCCATAGTGTGTAAATGAGCATGTGAGTGTGTGCATAGTTGCGTTCCATTCCATAGTGTACTTCACAGGGCGATCCCAAGTGATCACAGGGTGATCCCTGCCCTGTGAAGAGAACTTCCCTCAACAGAAATCCACCATTCGGAACACCCTGCAACGTCACTAGAGCAGACGTCACTACCTCTGTCTGTTACCATGGTAACATAAGCACCTCAGATACCTGTCGCTGCTGCTGTGGAAATTTCAGACTACAGACATTAAGTATTGAATATTTGTTTAAACAAAAAATATAAATATAAAATACTGTTGAAACATGTATAACTTGAAAATAAATCATTTGATAAATTTACAAGACGTACGGATACAAATTACTAGACTTAATAATGCTAAAGCTTTCTTAAATAAATTTCAATTTAAATAGTTGTGTGCTAGTATTATGATGTTGTTCTTAATAATAATGATAATAAATATAGTAATTATCATTAACAATTCACACTCCAGTGAGGTGCAAGAACTGATGGGAATGTTTTTATTCACGTTTTCGGAGAAGTGAAAACCCTTGTTCGGTTGTTCCCTACACCGTTCATAGTTCCGCAGTTTTGCTCCCTCAGTGTCCTGGGATAGGCTCCAGGCCCCAGTAACCCTGTATACAGGATAAATCAGTATAGATGATGAGTGAGTGAGTGAGTGAGTGAGTGAGTGAGTGAGTGAGTGAGTGAGTGAGTGAGTGAGTGAGTGATTGAGTTGTGTCTTGACGTGTGTCTTGGTTGCATACATTTTTCTTGCACGAAATCAGCTCAAGTCAGAAGCAGTCCAGTATATATAATGTGGTTCAATGCTAAATACATGAATATGATACTTTTAAGTCATTAATAATTTTTTTTTTTTTTTTTAAGAAAAAGAAAAAAAAAGCTAAAAAACTTGCACTTTCCAATATGGCAAGTGCTACTCTGAGATATTTTGGTTATTGTTTAATTTTGTTTTCTCCTACCCCAGTTATCACACTGTTTTTGTCAGCTATCACTCGTGTCTCATTTTTAGTTAATCACACTGTGCTTCTAGTTTGCACTCTCAGTTTTCCTTTTTCGCTTCTCCTGCTTCATGCTTCTCATTATCTACATTATTCACTAGAATATCTTTGCTCTGTATAATTATGATTCATTCTGTGTTATTTGTAAATCCTTTGGGCATTTCTGTCTAGTGTTTTACATCTTTTCAGGTATCAAGGTCCAAACAAAAGATTTTTCCACATGGAAAGAGACAGCATCTTAAGACAACTTTTCACATATCAATATTGATTATGAACATGCTGAATCTGTGTCCTTCACAAGTAGTCGCTTTTTTTTTTTTTTTGGTCATTTCAGAGTCTCAGAAACCAGTAATGTAGTAATGATTAGCAGATTATATTACATCAGCCTCAGTGCAGAGCCTTATGTAAGGTGTTCATTTGAGAAAAAAAAAAATACAGTACTCATTGTGAATCAGAACATCATTCCTGACATGTATATCATGTATTGTGATGGATTTCTACACTTATTGGTCAGTGCAGTGATACGTTCACTCATTGCTACAGCCATCTCAAGTTCCCAAAGCAACAGGCCCAGAGGTCTTGACAATCCCAGTTATAATAGAGCAGGCATCAGCGTAATCGGTGCTATGAAGTCTTAGGAACTGCCCTCATTACTGCTTCCTTATTAAAAGTGTTACCATGTGGTCACTCTATGTCTCCGAGAGAACATGGATGAGCAGACATGTTACCTGGTCTTCTGGATCGATCTTCGCTTAGTTCTTGATTTGCCAGTCTTGTTTTTCTGCATATACAATGATGAATAATGTAGTGATTTGAAGAGGGACATTCTGGTTCATTTAGCAATGTTTACAGATGATTGCACGGCAGCGAGTCGTCTGAATGCAAATGCAGCATCTCACACTGAAAGGTGAGGTGCTCAGTCGACCAAGCATTAATTGCTTCCATGTGATTCTTATCCAACTGCTACCTCTAATGCTATTTTCCTCCTCCATATTTTTTTTTTTCACCAGAGTATAAAAAAAAAAAAAAAAACTTAAAGAAATAGAGACTATTTTGTGGCCCTGAGCTGCTACTCAATTCAATATAAGACTACACAACTCCTTTTATTACAAACAAAAATACTGTTAGTGCTGGAACACTGCTCTACTGTATATACTTACACATAGCACTTATTGTTATTCACAGTTAAATGCAGTTATTTTAGAAGCAGTACACCGGGAGATTTTTGGCACAAACTTATGATTTACATTTTAAAGCAAATCCAACATAGATTATAATTATAGTCAGAATATACTGTAATTATAATTCCTATAATCTGTTCATAATACTGTATATTTAGGGCCCAAGCACTATGACTATGTCGTCATAGTGTGTCAAGGGCCCTATTGTTTTCCTAAGGATTTTTTCCCCACCATTCGGGAATTTTTCGGGGTCTTAACATGCTCAAAAAAATCATGAAAATTTGGAATTCATGGAATCTGCTGCCACTACGATGCCTAAGAGGTGCAGCGTGCTTGGGCCCACTCATCGCTGCTTGCGACTATATTAATACTATTGTAACCTTAGTTCCTGTACGTATTTAGAAATTACATTTACTGTATTCATTTATTATGATGTGCAGTACACCATTAAGAGCCAATTAACTTAATCTGCATATCTTCGGACTGTGAGGAAGAAACCCATAAACCCAAAGAGGGAATTGAACTCTCGACCCTTGAAGTGTGGGGGCACAGGGCTAACCACTAGACCACAGTGCTGCCTATGTATATCTGCCAACACATACTGTATCAACATAAAAAGAATACTGCAAAGGCAGTGCAAACCATAAAGAGTCATAGACTACAATGCAATGCTACACAACTATAGAAGCGCTGAGTGTGTTCGTGTGTGTTTAGTCCGAGTGGTAGATCCCCCAAGTGAGCCGTCACTGAAAAGCAGCCTTTCCCTTGTCAATAAGCTTTCAGCGCTGGCCCACTTATCTTTCCTTAGCAGATTTGTGAGCTGCTGCACGATAGCCATCGTTCTGCGGGAAAGAGAGGGGAGATAAGACTCCCGAAATGAACGCCGTGTTTCTTTACAACTGTCCTTGATTCATTTCCCATGATAAATGCACCTATATCTCAACAGATGCCCAGAAAAATACACCCCATATTACATTTACTCTGGAAAGAAGTGTCGAGAAGTGTCTGCTCAGTGTGTGTTACCTTACGAGTGTAACACCTATAACTTTTCACTGTTTATGTTCCTTATCCGCTGCTGTCATTGTTGTGTTTTTGGACTTGTTATCCATCCTTACTTGTGTATCTGAGCAGTGAAAGGCTGCGTGACAATGAGAAAACGTCGCTACTCTCATGCGACAGTGAATATATACAGACTGTTTATCCATTTGAGTGGACATTGTATGTGTCATGAGAAGAGCTGAGAAAGGAGAAAAATCTCTAGCTACAGCAATTAAAGCTAGGCTTCTGTCTAATCTTTACCAATCTTAAGTGCTCTTTGCATTCAGTTCAATATGGTCAATGAGATACTACTGTGGGACTGGACAGGGGCAGGGCATTCAGCTGAAATGTGAGGGGAGAGAAAGCCATTATGTGCCCACTATAATTACACGACCAATAAACAAAGACAATTGCTCTGACTTCTTAACCATATATTGAGTGTTGGAGGGAAATCTGCATTTTTGGAAAGAATGTAATCATTAAGTAGCATTTGAATGTCTTCCTCCTCAGTAAAAGTGCTTCTGTTTGGCTCATCTTCACAAACAGCCTACAGATGTCAACAGTCAATTCATCGATATTTATTTCAAAAATCCTTTGGAAGGCAATACAAATTATGCAAAAATTCCTGTGAGGCAGCATGTGCTGCGGTTCGAAATCATGCGGTTAGTTGATGTTTCCTGACTCTAAGGGAGCGTGCATTATCCTTGGTTTACGTTTAACACAACCAAGGTGACGATACACTGTGCATTGGCTTTGATCAGTTCATCATGGGGTACCACAGACACCACAGAACCCAGAGGAAACCCAAGTGCAGACACAGGAGAATCGAAAATTTCACACAGACAAGTTTAGGATCAAACCCCTGGAACTGTAAGGTTTCAACACTTTCCACTCTACCACCATGCTGTCCTAGTAACAAAAAAAAAACAAACAAACAAAAAAAAAACTGTGATCTATAATTAGTTTCTTAATAACAGCATAATGAGTCTTTGCCTTGCAGTCAGAATAAGGCCAAAAGTAATAATTATTTAGCAAACAGAGACTATTTTGGGTATTTATTTCCTACCATTTACAGATATACTGTAACATCTAATTTTCTAAGAGTTTATGTCCAGGTTTTCACAAGAACATTTTGTATGGCATTAATTATAATTTTATTGTAGCTACATTATATTCAATTGTTTTCATTTTGAGCAAAAATGTACCAACATTTCTAAGAGAAAAAATGCAATATTTGTTTTCCTTCATTTAAATTTTTTTTTTTTTTTTTTTTTTTACAAATTTCAGTTTGGCAAGTTATTTTCCTTTCTTCCAAAGATTGTCTATAACTAAACACCCACCCACTCATTCACTCATCCTTTATATTACTTCTTGCACAGCGTCATGGGTGGGATGGAGCCTTTCCTAGAGGACTTGAGGCACAAGGTACGGTAAACCCTGGATGGGATGTAAGTCCATCACAGTGCGCAATCATGCAGACACTGACACATACTCAATTACACACTACAGGCCATTTGAAAAACATCAATTAGGCTAATCTGCATGTCTTTGGACTGTCTGAGGAAACCTGGAGTACCCAGAGGAAACACACCAAGCACAGGAAGAACATGCAAACACCTTGTACACAGGCCTGAAGGAGGGACTCAATCCCTTAACCCTGGAGGTGTGAGGCCACAATGTTAACCACTATGCTACCGTGCCACCCTTATAACTAAACATTTCATGTGAAAACCGCTATATATCCCTTTTAAGAAGCTTTGGACTTTGATCGATGTCACATGATGGATGAAGTAGAATTAACTGCTAGGCAAAACAAAAACTGGTGTGAGTGAACATAATGCTTTCAGTGGAGTTTTGGAGAATGTTTACATTCTGTTAATGCCACTCTAGTTATTATCCCAATCAATAAGAAATTACAAGTAGGTGTCACAGGTAAGAAAAGTCCAGGAAAAATTCTGTGAAATGGGACATTATGTGATTATGTGACCAAACAATATTAGATGGATTCATAGTGTTTTCCAAAATTGCGCAAAATAACTGACGAATGAACTTGTTCTCTTGCAATTTTATTCTTCAAAATGTTACCATTTAACTGTAGCAGGTCTAAATAGCTGCTCATTTACCAATTTCATATTATATAAAATATTATAAAATAGTATAGTTATAGTTTTATATATATAGTAATAAAGGATACATTTGTATCTGATAATGTTGATAAGAAATGCACACATTCCCATTATAGAGACATGTTAAAAAAAAAAAAACATTTCTACCAAACATATTCCTGTAAATGAATAATTACTTTAGAAATATCACATATAAAAACAGGTGCATAAATATAAATTGCGATTTTGAATTAAAGCTTGAAACACAGCTGTCCGAGCGGCTGACACAGGAAATGAATCAACACATTCTGATCAGATTGTCAGATTTGACAATTCAACAGTGCTGTTGTATAATGGAGAAGAGGAAAATGCTGGTTTCATGCAACAAGGCCATTTTATTTAAATAGAAGATCTCAGGAGACACCCAGAACTGTCACACTCTGTAGCTTCGGGATGGAGAAGAGAGAGTATAGAAAGTGAGAGGGGGTGAGAGGGAGGGAGCAAGACATATGGTTAGAGAGAAATGGGGGATAGGGAGCAAAGCCTAGGAACGGGGAGGATGTTTTTTTTTTTATCTGCTGAAAGTGTAGAGTCGGCCATCGTCATGATCAGTGGAGCATCAGGCGTGCAAGAGAGTGGCCACAGGGAGTGCAGGATTGAGAGAGAAAACGCACTTACTGACAACATCGGCAGTGAAAGTAGCAGCGTAGACAAAAGGGTGCTGAGCTCCTCCGCTTGTCCGGCGCTGCTGGTCCAGCCATGCTGTCATTTTCTTTTACTCATTCTGCATCCTTGACTCTTTTATTTCCTGTTCTGTCTTTCTTCATGTGACTCCATCTGTATACCCTGTTTCACACCTGTCCTAGATTTCTGCAGAAATGTTCATTTATAAACTGTATTACAACCCACTGTTCCTGCTAAAAGATGCCATATGTAGCATCGTAATGCCATGTTGGTTTTTGAGGCCTTGTGTGTGTAATGCCCATGAGTGGCAGCTGTTCGTAGAAGCACGGCACAGAAACACATGTTGGGTATTTCACCTCTCTGTTTCTAGAGCAACCTTTCACAAGGAGTGAAAAAAAAATGCAGTGATATGCCATTTGTGTTTCGTGTGCAGATGTACCGCTTTTACTTTGTTTTGGGGAAGTCGTCTGCAAATGGAGATTCATAAGTAGATAATGGTGATGGACGCTGTCCTTTTTCTTCTGAAGATTTTTTGTATGAATGTAATAATAATAATAATAATAATAATAATAATAATAATAATAATAATAATAATAATAATAATAAATGTTTGGGAAGAATTTTTTTGTACTCAAACATGCTATCTGTAGCTCCTTAGATTCAGATAAATGCTGGAATGCTATAATAGAGTGTTCGGAGACATTTTGCATTTACACCAAATGATTCATGCTTAGTAAAATAAATAAATAAATAAATAAATAAATAAACAAACAAATAAATAAATAAATAAGGTTCAATTCATCACCTTAAATGTTTATTTTCTTTGGCCTCTAAAATTTCCCATTCAGAGAAATTTCTAAGGAAATCTCATTTTGAAAACCCTAGTAACTTAATAAAAAAGCATTAAATAAAATGCAGACATTAAATAAGCTCTAAAATACAAAATCATATATAAATATGGGTACACACATTTTATTTTGTGTTTCCACAGGGTATATATTAGTCTTGGCATCCTGAGGAATGCAACAAAACAAAACAAACAAACAAACAAACAAACAAAAAAGTCATAGGGGCTGGTTAGGGTGAACATTAGGTTTATTTTTTTATTTTTTTATTTATTGTTCATTCATTCATTTATGAAAATGTCATGGGTAGGTACAATAAGATAAATAATATATTTCTGATTTTTCTGGTGGTATTTAGGTTTATTAGTATATTTATTTATATTAGTAGATTAGTAGAATTAAATAATAATAATAAAAATCTCCTCCCAGGTTAGACCAACACCCTCTCTGATTTTAAAATCAATATACAGATATGGATATTGGAAGCACTAAAACCGATTTATATATATTTTTTTTTCTTTTTTTGCCCATCATGGTGACTCCAAATACAATATCTTCAGTTATCTACAAACCTGTAGTCACCCAGAACACATAGAACAGTTTGGTATAAGTAAAAATATTACAATTTTCTAATTATCAGACCACACAACTTAATATTCTATCATGGCAATACATGTATTTAATTTTCAAATGGCAATTCCAAGAAAAAGCTTAGAAACCAAACAGCCTTTTGTTAACTCTTTTCCTAAATGCCTGTTCCCATTTTCAAACCATGGCAGGGCTAAAGAGAAATACGGTTCTGCCATATAAAGGCATGAAAAATTAAACCATTTGGTGAGGTAAGGCCATGGATAATGATGGGTCCTTAAAAATAGTTCTACTGTGTGCTGGAAGGGTTTACAGATCCCTATAGAGAGACCTGTGATTACTGCCATATTCATGTTTAATTACCAGTGATAAAATCATAGAACTTAAAGCTCCTTGCTGTCAGGTGACGTGCCGCCACTGCCGCTGCTGATTGAATAGAGAAGGCTATATGTGTCCATGGAAAGGCTAACGGAATATACAGTATACTGTATATGGTGGACTTAAGGCAGACCAGCAGTTTGTTAAAAGCTGTAGCTCGGCCCCATTTTTTTAAGGTTGTTCAATAAATTCATAGACAAGCTGTGCAGTGCTACAGGTACCTCAAAGCACATCCTGTCAAGCCAAAACCTCACTGTATGATTATGTATAGATTTAGAAAGGAAAAATAAAATCATAAAAAAATGTATACATCAGATTATATTTTTGAGATAAATCTTGTCAGCTCCACATCGGAATTGGCATCGAACTCCATTTCCCACAACAGCAAGGGCTACATACAGTACAAAGCTACTATGCACTCCAGCTCCCAGTTCAACTGCCCAAGTTCAATTAATTACTGATTCTATGACCTGAACTAACTGCGTATATCGAGCTACATCTAAAGGGTTTTCTTAGTTTTAGAACCTCTTTATTAAAATTAAATAAATAAATTCCAGAGAACTTTTAAGGAACCCTTCGGTGTAAATGGGAAATTATGTAAATATGATTTTTCACCATTTAAATGCACATAAAACTTAATGTTCTATTGTGGCATTGCATTTAGCATGAAGCTAAACAGCAAACCTTTCATTAAATAAAGCATTAGAGCCACAGTGATTATAGAGATAATAGCATTTTAATTTACAGTTGTCTTCTGAAACACTCAAGACAGCCCGTTCGAACAGCACTGCATTAATCCTAATGTGCTTTTTGAACTCGCGGTAACATTCGGAGTGCATTTTGTCTCAGGGTCCCACACATTCGGCATTACAGGCAGCCGTATGAAAAACACAGCATGAACTTCTGCCAGGCATTTTTCAGCTGCATGTCTGGTTTATGGGGTTTAACATTAAGACATCAGCAGTAGCTCAGGGATGGAGAGAGCAGGTTCACACCGAGGTTAATCGCTCTAATGTACAAGTGGCCAAAGGAAGTCAGGATTAAGTGCGTCCTCCTCGAATTCATTTCCAGCAAAGCGGCTCAGTAATCAGGGACAGCGCGGAGGGAAACGGACAAATATTTATAAATGACTTACTTTATTTGAGTAAGAGCGTGTTATTATTTAATAACCAAGCTAGCGGTTCAGATAGTGGTGGGCACAAGACTCTTTATTTTCAAATGGTGTAACTTTTGTTGTTTAGGTTTGTACTGTTTCACTTAATTATTTGCTTAAACCACAAGGCTGTAGGCAGGATATACAGTAGCGACTGCTAACGGTGCATGTATGAATGTTTTTTTTAATGTTATTCAGTAAAGCGAAACTTTAAGTAAACTCTAAACATTATGTTCAGACATAATGTAATTCTGCATTCCATGCAATGATCAGCCACAAGTGCAGGAAGCTTGTCTCTGAGCCTGACAGGACACTCTCTAAATATCTGGCACATCATGGGTCCTCATGGTCTACCATCTAAAGTGGATGTGACTGACAGGAGGAACTTACGTAGTGGGCTTAGATCTGTGATTAAAAACGTGGTGTGGGATTTGAAATAAATCGAAATGGTTCGTATCATAAGGTCAATGAAGGTAAAAATGCTGAGTGATGTTGGTATGCTGGTAGGGTGCAGACCAGCACCTTCAGTAGAGCAAGTGTGTACAGTAGAAGTGTATGATTTAGAGTGTAAAGAAGGATATGGAGATGCGAAAGCAGAAGTGCTCCGGCACTCGTACAGTCTTAACCCTGATTGGTCACAGTTTTGGTGAATAACTCTGTAGTCACTCAACAGCTTGTGAAGTAGTGGATGCTAACTTTAATGAAGCCTAATTAGTCATACAACCACTTAACATGACACATACTACACACACCACACACACCTCCACCCCTAATACACACACTTTTTTAGAATCTGCTAGGAATTACCATAACGAGGTACATTATTCAAGTGGTTTTAACACAAAAAACCCTACCATCTCCATTAGGCATCCATACATCTGCCTCGTTAGTGGTGTAGTGTTTTTCTTGACATGGAGGGAAGTGAGGGAACATGCACAAACTGTTTACTGAACAGCAGAAAACCTCTTTTTTTGTTTTAATTTACTTTATAATTCGAGTGATGGGAAAATTAATCAGAAACATCTGTTTGTTCTGAGCTTGCTGGCAGACCTTCATTAGTGGAGCCTGGGAAGGGAAATGGCACTGAGGGGGGAAAAAAA